>CM068544.1:19461767-19564555 GCA_035048495.1 Euptelea pleiosperma | reverse complement strand
CACTCGGCTACAAAATTAAGAGTAAAACATATTAGTAACTAATAAAATTATAATAACTATATATTTAGATGTACACATACCAGGCATATCAGACTTGCGTTGATTATTATAAGAGCTTCTTCAAATTTACCCCTTGCCTCACAAATAATTTAACCTACATATCAGTTGATAAGGTTAAAAGTGCATTATCACCTAATTAAAATATTATATACCAATGACAGTCTTGACAGATACATTATATATACTTTGTTTATTACTTTTATTTGTATGTCCAATGATGGCTCTAACTTTTTAATGACCTCATCCAGGCTTTCTCTTATCTCCTCATGTATTGACATATTGCCATATTGGAATGCAAGGTTCAAGAAATGCGCTAATTTATACCATGTAAAAAATATAATAATAATTAAAAACAATAATAAAATCCTAACTTGCCCACACATAATCTAAATAAGCAATAATTTACCTGTTACATGTAGAGAATGATGTAGCTGGACATTCCATCTTCTATCAATGATATCCCAATATCTCTTATAATTTTGCATGCAACTTAAATAAACATCTTTGCTCTATCCATTGCCTCGTATATAAAGGCAAGAGTTGGTTTTTTGTCTTGGTCAACAACTTCAACCACCTTCATAGAGGCTCGAATACAAAGCATGCTCTTCTGTCTTTGTCCAAAACTCATTTGTCAACAAGTGATTAGACATTGTATCTGCAACTTCTCTCTTCTTCTTATCTCTTCCAAATCTCATCAACAACTTCTATTCATCTGATAGAAAATTTTTGCGCAAAATGTCTTTATGGAGCAAGAGACTTTATATGACGATGTATTCAGTAGCGAACCGTATAATTCTAGGTCTCAACAAATCACTACCTTCAGTGAACTGCCTCATCAGGTTGACGACGCCCTTCCCATTGTTATAAATGAAACCAGTAATCTTCATTGCCTTTTCAATTGTCAAAGATATTGACTTTGTCTTTCCAATCTCCTCCAGAATGAAATAGATGCAATGTGCATCACATGGGGCCCAAAACAAGTATTTTCTCCTGGCCATCAACAACTTCCCTGCAAGTTTGAATGATGCTTCATTATAAGTGACAATTTGCACCACATTCTGCTCACCAACCTCCTCCACTACCTCATCCATCAATTCCAATAGGTACTTAGAAGTCTTTTCCTTTCCAGACGTGTCAATAGACTTGTGGAAAATCATATATCTGTAGCAATACACTATGAAATTAACAATAGACTGCCTCGTCTTTGATGTCTACCCATCGCACATAATGGTACAGCCATAGTCAGTCCACTTTTTCTTTAATGTGTCAATATAATCTTGCAACTCAGCTATTTTTTTGTTTAAGTATTTGGTACTAATCTAAAAGGGAGAAGGTCCTCTATTCCTAGGACTTGTCTCTACAATAGTATCTATCATTGGCTGGAAGTAAGGACTATTTCCTACATTGAAAGGGATCGAACTGAGTACAAAGAACTTCGTTATAGCTCTTCCTACCTTATCAAAAGGTTTCTTTCCAACCCAAGCCTCTTTCAACTTCTTTTGTGTAGTTGACTTCGATCTATACAAAAATGGATCAAGCCCTCTACCACAAGCAGCTACAGAATCCTTCTCTTTTTGTGCCCTGTGTACGGCACCATCGGCTTCTCGTACACTAAAGGCGCTGAAACAAGGTTTTTCCGCGTCGTTGGTTACGAAAACCCTAATTTCAACAAATTTGTAAATTCTGAGACTTTAATCCTGCAAAATAAGAACTTCCTTGCATAGTAGAAAGTATGTCGGATATCGTCCGCACTCGGGATTAGTTCGCGCAACTCAAGAACATAAAATGATAGAGAAAATGCTACTAAATATGGTGGTGGGATGAGAGTGGTGATAATGGGTGACTTAAAACATTCTTTTTGAGATTCATAGATTAACAAAGAGAGAAATAAAATATGTAAATAACTTCCATGAAATTTTTATTTATTAATCCAAAAAAAAAAGGTTCTACAATGCGTTGAATTTAGAAAATAAAGAAATAACAAATATTAAACAAAAGTTTCAAGAAAACTAAACAAAAGCTAGAGAGAGAAAATGGTAAATGAGAGAAAATAAGAAAAGCTAAAATGACCTAGAAAGGGAGAAAGCAAGAACTATTCTAGAGAGAGAAAATATAAGAAAATAGAGAAAGAAAGAGGGTGTAAGATAGAGAAAGTGAAAAATAGGGTTTACCATGGATGGGGAATTAGATTAGCCTTGATCGGCCAATAGAAGGTGGATCGGCCAAGGAGAAAGACAGCAAGGTTTGCCCACGGTCAATCCAAGGATGTGCAACTGTGGTGATGGACTGAAACCATGGGCAGCACGTGCGTAGTGGAGCACCTCCACGATGGTGATACACTGACCGACTTGCAAGAATGAGAAGTCAGCCATGGATAAAATTGAAGTTGCAGATCCAGCTGGTGATGGTGTGGTAGGCCTAGAGATGGACTTGTTTAGGTCCAGCAGCACACCTAGGTGAAGAAGAGGAAGAACTGAAGAGTTTACGGGCTGAGGAGCAGGCCGTGGAGAGCACAACAATGAGAATGGAATGGTATAGATGACTGGCGTTAACAGAGACAGTGATTGGATTGTAGGTGGTTTTGGAGGGACGTGCAGGCGTGGGCGAGTGGCAGGTGATGATCGGAGTTGCAGACTAATTTTTTGGAGGAGAATGCGTTGCTGCTGTCGAAGAGAACCAGCAAAGGAGAGAGGGAAGAGATGGAAGGGGAAAGATGTGGGGTTGTGATTCAGTTGGAGAAAGAGGCGGTGAGTGATATTCGCTTAAAAGTACTTATTTTAAGCCATTATCCTCTTAGCGATGTCACATTCTTCTACGTAAAACTTATCTTTTTGTTGACTTTTTCACGTAAGAGTTTCTTCCATTGTGTAACACACATTCTTTAAACAAAAATTGACTATTTGTATGAAATATATGCATTTCAGATAGTCTTGTATCAAGCCGTTTTAGTATACTCTCATTACGCATTTTTTCTCTCGCAGGAAATCCGATCGGATGATTCTCGAGACTTGCGAGCCCATGATCAACTAAAGAAGCCCACTATCAAAGCTTAAAGAGCATGCAGGCTAGGACAAGAATATAGAAGTCAAGTCAGAGGATCGTAGAGTCGGACCAAGGACCAAGAGAGAGGCAAAGCTGAAGACCAAGAGACGGACCAAAGTGATTCAAAGCCGCACCAAATGACATAAAATGACAACTTACTTGATCTATTGGTGAAGCTCAAGTGGAGAACATATTGAAGACTAGGGTTCAAGACCCTCTGCCTGCTATTTTATCTTTATTTTTGTATTATATTCTCTGTCATCTATCTCCATCTCTCTAAATCCTAACATCTATCCCTTAAATCATCTCATCCTACCATTAGATCCTCAGATCAGCCGTCTGATTCCCATTTTCATGATCTAACTACCCTCATCTCACCATCCGATCATCCATTTAACCATTAAATCATCATATCCCACCATCCGATCATCAGATCGACCACCCGATCCTCCTATCAATCATCATAACCCTTCGATATCCACCATCTAAACCTCTAATCTCCCCTCCTCTAGATTTATCCCATCTCACATAGCTTTCCCACCGTTAGATTTACCATCGGACTGTTGGATCTCTCAAGATCCGAAGAGTCGCCAAATTTGGGCCAGAATCAATCATCACAATCCTATCCTATCATGGCCCACCTTTCCTCTTTCTCTCTCATCCACCCTCAAGAAAGATAATATTTTCTCTCTCTTAAAGAGAGGGAATATTACCTTTCTTTTTCTCTCTCCTCATTTTCTCTCTATTCTCACACCCAAAGATTCCCTACTAACCCTAACTCTCACCTTGGCCAACCTTAATCCAATTCACATCCCCATTTTCTCTATCCTCACACCCAAACACCCTCTCATTGTCTCACTCTAGAAATTTTAAGGGCCCCCATCCATACTAACCTAGAGGCCCACAGTCTCTATACTTTCTTGGGCCTCTACATCCATTACTTGAACCCATGTAGATGTGGGAAAAAAGGTCTCTCTTGACTAGGGCTGCAACTTGGGCGGGCTCAACCCGACGTTGGGCTCGGGTTGGGCTGACCTTGTCAGTACTCGGGCTCGGCTTGAGCTAGATTATTCTCAACCCGATCAAAATCAGGTTGGGCTCAGGCTAAGACTTGGAAAAACCCGACCAACCCGAGCCCAACAATACATCAAAGATGTTTATATAATATATACATTATTATAAGTCATATACATATATATATATATATATATATATCACCTAATAGTATTAGGGTTGCCGATCTTCTCCTCTCCAAACCCTCTTCTTTCTAACGAAGGGAGAGCTATAAGAGGTAGCGACAGAAACCCTATGTTTTGCTGGATAGGTGAGAGGCCAAACCCCAAAGTTTGCGAGGTAGGGCAAGAAGAAGACGCCTAAAGGTAGGGCACACAAGAGGATGCAGTACATGCACACAGGCGCTTCGTCACCACCGGTACACCCCTTTGTCATTTATATACTATTTATGAACCATGTAGAAGGTGAAATAGGTCATGGTTTGTTCACCAACTGGACCAAAATCACCTTCAACTCTCAGTTATCCAATCCCTTCCACTCTATGCAACCTACATGTGCAATCCCAATGAGAGAAGTTCATGGAAGAAATTTCATCCCTCTTCAAATGGAAGCATAATCTGGGCGGCTGGAAGAAAGAGGTTGGGTTATCACTTTCCATCTCTTTTTCTAATTGTTTAGGATTTTTTTTCCAACCCGACGAACCCGATGGGCTGGGCTCGGGATGAGATTCTCAAGCCCGACCTTGGGTTGGGTTCGGGTTCGGGCTAAGAGACTCGAAGGTCGGGTTGGGCTCGGGTTTGCCTCCAACCCGACCCAACCCGCCCGAGTTGCAGCCCTACTCTTGACCACTTCTCTCTCATCCCAAATAAAGTGGATCTCAACCAAGAATTCCCTCTCTTCACTCCCACGTATCTCTCTCTCATTCCCTTCAAAAGGGAGAGAAACCTATGGTTTCATTTTGGTTCCCTCCCCCTTCTAAAATCCTACCCCTTCTTCTCTCAATCCCTTTTCTTTGTCTCTCTATCTCCGCCTCTCAAACCTGCAACTCAGTGAGCCCTTTATAGTTGTTGCCTTAAGCAACTCTAGCAGACCGCACTTTCCCTCTTGGAATCACGAGTTTGTTGCTCTTTGTTGTGTTGCAAACCTGCAACACACTTGCCACGCCCTCCTTTCTCATCTACCACACCATCAATCATCGTTTGTGCGTCAACACTGAACGACTTGCAACTGCACCTTGCTGCACTTTGACAGTCGGGATCTCCTCCTTCTAGCATTTCACGGTGCCGCAACTCTTTGAATCACCGTGACTTCATCACGTGCACCACATTCCACCATTAAAATCGACGGCCAGATCTCTCTTCTCTCCTCTACCTTGCTGTCCTCACGGACTGGAGATCACATCTCTATCGTGAAAACCACAGAGATCTCCAGCAGGTTTCTCCACTTTCTCCACCACTTTCCGTTATCAACAGTCTCTAGTCCGTCTTCCACCCTGCAATTTCCACGATCTGGGTTCAGGACCTGCAAATGCAATGGAGTCTTTTCTTGCTCCAGCGAGTTCTGTGCGGTCTGCACCTTCTCAAGGCGTGCTTCAACAACTCTCAGCCACTGTCATCTCAGGTCGGACTTGCAAATCTTATCGAAGCACCACCATTCTCCAAAGGGCATCATCTCCAAGATTGATGACCGTTGGATCTTCCCCATTAGAGCCTGCATTGCCCTCAACATCTTCACCATAGCACCTCCTACAAACGGTGTGCATGGACGGGTTGCAGGTGTGCAATAGCGTGCTGCCTTCCATTCACAAGCCGCTCATCATTGCTTTCATCTCGGCCATCACCTCTATCACGACCTAATTTTCGGGTACCTGAGTTTGACCCATTTCTGACAGGTCGCACCGAATCCACATGCGAGTCATGATAATTTAGAATAATTCCTCATGAACCAATCACACTAATAATAATAATGCAAAACAATCTCATCATTTATTTTTCCCATTATTCGTAATACCATTTTAATAATAACTTCATCATAAGCGCGGAAGCAAGGTTTAACGTTTTAATAATAAAATAGTCAAAATATTTCGTTTGACTCTTCAAGATTCATCAGGCCACAAATCCGTTAGCACATGGACAGCGCCGAGTTCACTTCTTCATCATCTGTGTTCCCGTCAGATCTCGCCAATGATATCTTCGGGACTACTCCCGATGCCGTTTCTCCAGGCTTGTTACTTACCCTAGACTCGAGGTTAGGATTGACCATTCGTTTTCTTGATCCTCCCATGATGTCTAGTGGACATCCTCAGACGCACTCATCTCACCTTAGTTATTTTACTCCGAGGTTGCAATACTATGAGTGAATCAAGTGCTGTCAGGTACCCCAAATGCCCACGAGCACCAACACGTGTTTCCAAGTAATAATTGTTACATTCTTCATATGTGTCAATACTAGGCATCTGAACCTAATTCTTATACTCAGAGTGAGTCAGCAAGTAACAATCTAAATTCCTTAGTTAATCAATTTACCAATTAAATATTCAGACCTTCCTTCTTCAAACACTCAATGTATATAACAAATTTCAATAGCATGCTGGTATAACATTTTAATTGGTAGCACCACTCATAGGAAGAGTAAAACATGAAAGTACTATCATCATAACTCACAACAAGCCAAGTGTCAGATAGGATGGTTCCAATGTTACACAAACACCCAAACAATCCTCAGTTTCATATGCTGGTAGGTAAGACTTCCAGCACGTTCACTAGCCTTCAGAATTAATATTTTAATTCTCCTCTAAAGGATTAGACCGTTAATGTCCATGCTAAATCAGAAATTTTACTAATGATGGCACACTTCATAGTCCAGAGGTCGATGTCCATTCTTCTGATCATAGAACGGTCAGTGATGTATCCCTACACCAAGAACCCGGCGAAATCTAATTAGTGTATGATGTACCTTTGTACAGTCGGGTCGAATTAAGGGTCAACGAATCAATGACGAATAGTACATCGTGCTCATTATCTCGACGCCAACAATCGAAACATTCAAGCGAATGAGGGTCCAAACGATACACCCATCACTAATAACAGCGAGCCAATTTAGTATGTCTCTTACTTGAGGTAAGGATAGTACCAGTCTGACTCACTCCCATTCGTGTGAGTGGATCCCGACCTATGGACATCGCCAATCATTCAAAAACAAATTCACTAGAGCACCACCCAAGTTCAACTACACATTAGGACTTAACGTTCCGAGCATTCTCTTCAATCGCAATATCCAATAACAGCCGCATAAAATAATAGAAGTTTTACATTTCCACAACCTTAATTGTTGACCCACCGATCATATAAAATAATGATGAATTCTTATTAAAAGATCCTAGGATGATATCCATTCCATGTTCACACGAGATACATTCTGAAATTTCCATGTCTCAACCATGGATCACCTATTGAAAGTCAAATGCTTAACACATGCTAAAGACATTAGACGTCGTTCCCGATCTCCTCGTCATTTCCGTCCTCATCCATGATCGTACCAACAACTTCAAACGTCCCTTCTTCGTCTGAAAGTTAATCGGTATAAAACCGTGAGCCGGAGCCCAGTAACAAGCAACTACATGGTAGTAGTGATGGCATATAGTACATTCATACGCATAAAAGAATGCAACAAGAGTACATAATTAACAACGCAATTGGGCCAACCATCACCGATCATAGAAGAGAGAGTTTCATAATTTCCCTGTCATTGAATCCCACCAAGGGTAGTATCCCCACCAAGGGAAAGTTGATTTAACTCCCGGTGTTGGACCGACCATGTTCTCAATTATCCATGACGTCTTTGACGTTCTATGCATTCCCAGTAACGTCCTCATGATGGACCAACCACAATCATGATAGCAGATATAAGCCATGCGAAATTAACATTTTTACATTCAAACAATTGCATCCATAGTATTCATATCACGATAGATTATAGATAAACGTTCATGCACATCACTTATGCTTATGAATCATCACATATCTCATAACTACAGTCAGTGTTACTTACCTTATGATGGAAGACGTTTACCGATTTGGCGGACGTGGTGTGTTCTTGCGTGTTTGCAGCCTCCCTCTTCTCCTTCCATCTTCCACGTCTCTTCTTCAGTTGATCCTCTTCGTCCTCTCACTTTTCTCTCTCCCTCCCTCCGTTTTTCCTCCTCTGGTTCTATATTAAGTGCTGTTTATTTTTACAGCTCTTCCCTTTGGCAAGAGAGGCCATACAGCCTAGGTAGGGGAAAGTTTCCCTCCATTCAACCTTTCTTTCCTCCTTAAGTGATCATTATCAATGTATGGCTGATTGGTGATTGTTAATTTTCTTTATTGGTCCACACTAAAAAGGTGAGATAATATCGTATGCAGTCAATTAGTATTTCACTTAATATCATGCAAGTGTGTGAGGAAAGTGATGGTGCGTGGGTGTAACTTAGGTAAGATCTATTTTTGGGTGGTGTTGAATATATGTCAACCTTCTTTATTTGCAGGGATTTATTTCTAAACGAGGTGCAATTGATTGGTCAAGTAATTAGTGGTAAGGTGGCTGTATCTTAGGGTGTACACGTTTCAGCCTCTAAAAGGTAAGTTTTCAAGGGATTCCTCATATGCTTAGTTAATTTGTTGGGTTCCATGTAAGGTAAACCCAGATCAGTCCGATGGGTTCACCAAAGTCGAAATTACCCCCGTTGACTCACTGAGTGCATTGGCAATGTCCTAGGCTATGTGGTCTAGTGGGCCAGTCAATGTATGATGTGGCATTACGTCTATACTAGGATGGAGGCCACTTATTTTTAGCATTCTATGTTCTAAGAGTTAATAGCTCTAATATTTATGAGTCTTCTCTTAATGTTCTAAGTGCAAAACGTGTTGGCCAAATGTGGTCCAAGTCGCATGTCCAGTCAGCACTAGGTAAAAAGTTAGTGGTTAGACAACATACTTATGTTAGTTAAATGTCAAAACATAACTAATGAATTGCTAATAATATGTGCATGAGACTGAAATGTGGAAGTGTGTCACAATTATTATTATCTTGTGTTAGCGTGTACAATACACCCTCGAATTATGTCCCGGAATTCGTCAAGTGTGTTCATTAATCTAGTGTAGGTTCGATTAGAGTTGGTGTTCGTCCAGAACGGGTTTGACTTTTGTGGTAAAATGTGCTAGTTTGTGATCGAAGTTTGAGATTCAAAATACTCACAAGCTGAAAATTTACAAAATTGCCCTAGGGTGCGGGTCAGGGTATTACAACCTCCCTCTTCTAGGCGTTGCATGTGCTCCACCACAGATTTCGTCTCCAAGGCCAGCCACCTTGTTGCCTTGCTCTCCATAGTCCGTTCAGAAAACTAAACGCTCCTTGCACCACCCGTCATCATCTCTACTTCCTCCACCGCCTCCATTAACCGGAGTTGCAGGTTTGCAACTCTGGTTTTCTCCACAACAATTGTCTCCCCCATCTCAACCTTGCTGCCCTTACAAGCAGCTCCACACACAGAACCAGCCACCTACTGCACTTTAAGTTCTTCTCCAAGAACGTCTCCATCGTCTACCTGCCATCACATCCTCTCCAACGGCTAAGCCGTTTTCACACCTTCACAACCACTTCCTCAGATTTGTGCAACCTAGTGAAGAAGCACCTACATCTCCACCATGAAAGCATGCATCATGACTTGCTAGCAGTGTGCACCATGCCGAACCTGCAAAGATCAATGGTTACTACACCTTGTTGGACGTACCATCAAGGTCCTCACCATTAACGGCATCCCCTCCTCCAAGCCATGAACAGCAATGCAGTCTGCATTCACCACCACGAAGTCCATGCTCACCACCCATTCCCTTGGCCGAAGACCACTTGGCCGATCGATCACAACGAGCAGCCACAGAGATTGCCTCCATCGTCTATCCACCTCTCGGTAAGTCACGTAGGTATTTCTCTCTCTACTTTCTTCTCTCTCTCTAAAATAACTTTCTCTCTTTAAATTCTTATTTTTGCCACTTTCTCTCTCTAGACTTCTTGAGTCAATTTCTCTCTCTAATTTGTTTCTCTCTCTAGCACTCTCTTAAATATTTTTTTTTCATTTAGTTTATTTTTTTGAATGTTGCAATTTACATTATTTTATTTCAAGATTGATGGAAGTACAATTTTTATTCAATAAATAGTTCAATTTAATAATTGTTATTTCGTTTATCATCCTGCTTTTATTATTAGTTTAATTAGCTGATAAAATCCCAACTCAAACATTTTTTTAAACCCTGATTCACCATTCTCACCTCTTCCACCATTATTTTAAGCAAATTTCTGTTAAATTGTTCAATTATTTGCCCTAACCCGAGTGCGAACGATATCCGACATGAGTCACTGTACAAATCTACATTATTGCAGATTAAGTGAACCAAATCGGATCAAAATACAAATATTGTTGATTTAGGGTTTTCGTACACGACACGGAAAAACCCTAATTTCAATGATAGATGGCTGGGTGAGAGGCTGGAATGTGTAGGGCTTTTTTTTTATCCTACAAAAGTGAGAGAAGTCCAGCCATCTAAATATGGTGATAATCCTCTCCTCAAATGACAACTTCAGTAGGTTGCTATTTGTATCCACTACCCAACTTCCTTGAAAAGAAAATTAGCTTCCATTAATCCACACCCTTAATATTCATCCACTGATCCCGCATCTATTTTGATTGTATAAGTTCTTTCCTTTTTTCCTTCAACATACATGCCTTCTTGTTTTGCATCCACATTCAACACTTTTGGAAAGCCATCCCATATTTCAAACACGTTTTTAGCTTCTAACGTATTTCAAAAAAGAGTAGAAATATCCAGATTTGCCACTTGTCCCATGCATAGATCTTCAACCAACCATCCATCTTTGATTTTGTTTTTAAGATATCAAAACCACCACACGTCCAAGCATCTTTCTAATGCCACCTTTTGTAAAACCAAAACCAACTTCACTCATTTGGAAAACCATGATTTCTTCTAGCTAAACTTTAGGTCCACGCTGTTGGTGGCTTATTGGATGAGTGAGGGATCGGAAGGCAAGGATGGGAGGGTTAGATCGTGTGGCGATCGCTTAATGAGAATGACAATCAAATGGTGGATCGGGTGATCGAATGGTAGGATGGATGATTAGATGTCTCGGATGGCGATGGATGGTGAAGACTGGCCAGTGTAGAAATTGGCCAAGGTGGGCCATAGGATTGAGTGATTGCAAAAGAAGAGAGGATCAAAAGCTTGATATTGAGAGGAGAGAGAGAATTAGGGTTTAGAGAGGGAGAGAGAAAATATTACAAAATAAAGAGAAAATGCTAGCAGAGGGTCTTGAACAATAATCTTTGACTTGGTCTTCTGCATATTTCACCAACTGAGCAAGCTTTCGTCTTGTGTTAGTTGATTAGCTTTTAATCTCCTTAGTCCCTTCTCAGAGTACTTGTCTCTTATTCTTTCTTGATCTTCTCTCAAGCTTTTTTGATTCTCTAACTCTTCCTGTACTTGGCCTACATCTTCTTATCCTTAACCTGTTGGCTCTTGAGCTTTAATCATAGGTTCAAGAGGTTGATTGTGGGCTCGCATTCCATCAAAATTATCTTGCAATAGAAAAAGCACGTAATGAGGCTTAATCAAGACGGCTTTGCATATAGACTTCCGAAAATACGTTTAATTCATGCGAATAGTCGATTTTTATCTAAAAAATGTGTTCTACACAATGGTAGAAACTCTTACGTAGAATTGTTGATAAAAATTGAAGTTTATACATAAGAGAATGTGACAACGCTAAGAGGATAACTGCTTAAAATAAGCACTCTTGAGCGAATATCAGATGTGATGCATCCCTCCCATAGCAGATGATTTAGCCCTGTCTTGGGAGGAGCCTCTTATATCCTGACTCGGTATGCTAGACACTGAATGTCTCCTCTCCTCATCTTGTAACAGTGACTGCCTACTTTGACGTTGGCCAAACTTCAGCTGCAGCTTTTCAAATCAAGACATGTTCTCATCGGATTCAGTGTCATCATCACTATCTATATCCGGTACATCATGGGGCTAATCACCACTACCTCCTAAGTCTCGGTCATTAAGGCTCGCATATATATCTTCTTTCCTTCTTTGCTGAGTAGCCTTTATCTTTTTTGATGTAATTAAGTAATTTTTAATTGTCTCTTGCACCTCTCTGGGAACCGAGGGACAAGATTTATTGTGTCCTAGTTTTCCTGTCAGATGTTCTTTCAACCTTGTCACTCCATCATGTACTTCATTATGATAGTATCTACATCTGACATGTCTTTTATCTGCCCCAGTCGTTGTACAATAATCCCAACCAATATCTTGTTCCCTAAACATATTCTTTAAAGTTTACTATATCCTGTTAGTACAAATATAAATTATATAATATCATTATATAAAATAATATTGTTCTACTGTCCCATCCTTTACTGAGTTGATAATGAGTTTTTGAGAAATTTATTAATAAAACAAAGCACTAAGTGCGTTATTTTTTCAAGTAACTCATTTCATTAAAGTATTACGGATTGTGTTGACTATTTTTGGTTTGTAGGTTAATTCTAATACACTGTATATGAATGTAATTAGTGCACTAGAGTTTTTCTCTATTATTAATAAATATTTTAAAAACTTGTATGTGTGTATTTATAAATTAATCGATTATCTAGTTAGACAATGACACATGTAACACTTTTTTTTGTTGTGTAACATGTTTTATTTAAGCTACACATGGAATATAGTAGGTGTATATATGCTTTATTTTATTTAATCAAATTAAAGAATAACACATACACATTAAGTATTTATTTTTATTTTGATAAGTAACACATTGTTCTAAGCACAAAAAAAAGTAACACATATTGTTCTAAAAGAAAGTTACATGTGTGAGGGACAACCACATATTTTGGATCATCTGACCACATAGATTTTCAGCCCACCTCTTCGTATATATGCACATAAAAATTCACCCTGATTGGTATCTCTAGCCATTAGATTTTTGTACTTTTAAGGCGTGACTCTAGCCATTGGATTCAACCATTGTTTAGTACATAACAAATGGCTAAAAATCATCAAACACACTAAAAATGCCATGTGGAGCACCATTTGGGCGATCAAACCGCATGGATATTCAGTGGTCCGTCTAGGGATGTGCCAAACATCTATACGGTCAGTGATTTGAAAGAGTGTGCCACATGGCTTATGTTATGGGGCTGTGGAGCACATAAACTGTGCCACCTGGCACAGCTTTTTGGGGTTGTTATTTGATGCAGCCTACTGTATCAAAATTTTGATGCAGAAGTCCCTCAAATTGCAACATAATAAACTCGTGTAGTCCACTTCCCACTTGAATGTTTGTCCCATAAAATGATAGACCTACACACCAAAAATCAGTGTGATTTCTGATTTCTAGCTGTAGGATTTGAGAACTTTTTCATCATGGGCTTTATGAATTGGCCTATGAGTTGGTTCCGAGCCCATGATCAAAAAGTGCTCAAATCCAATGGCTAGGAATCACTAATCACGCTGATTTCTAGTGTGTGGGTCCACCAATATGTGGGCCAAACATTCATGGAGGCAGTGGGCCCGAAAGAGTCTTCTACGTGGCAGACTGTTGTATCAAAATTTTGATGCAGAAGTCCCTAAAATTGCAATGTAGTAGAATAGTTCTACCCCACTTGCCACTTGAATGTCTGGCCCACACTATGATAGACCTACACACCAAAAATCAGTGTGATTGATGATTTCTAGCTGTACGATTTGAGCACTTTTTCATCATCGGCTTTATGAATAGGCCTATGAGTTCGTTCCAAGCCCATGATGAAAAAGTGCTCAAATCCAATGGTGTGTGGGTCCACCAAGACGTGGGCCACACATTTAGGGAAGCGGTGGGCCCAAAAGAGTCTTCTACGTGGCAAATTGAGGGACTTTTGCATCAAAATTTTGATATAGAAGTTGGTATCATAGATTTTTTCCTCCCGAAAGTGTCACCTACGTGGTAAATTGAGGGACTTCTGCATCAGAAGTCGGTATCATAGATTTTTCCATATTTTTGGGCCCACTAAATTGGCCCACCACTTGATGGACGTACACACCAAAAATCAGATTGATTAGTGATTTCTAGCCATTGGATTGGAATGATTTTCATGAGTTGATTTCCAGCCATTGGATTTGAATTTTTTTTGGATACTCAGATTCAATGGCTGGAGATCACGAATCAGCATGATTTTTTTTGTAAGTATGTCCACCAATGGATGGGCCAAAAATTCATAAGATGGGTGGCCCAAAGGAGTGCCACGTGGATTTTTCTGTAGTTAGTAGCTTTAGCCATTTCTGTTAAAGGTCAGGTTCGGGTGACCAACATTTTTGATCAACACCTTGATGTACCCTCATAGAGGATGAATCAATAGCTGATTTTTGGCCATTCTGAAATTTCTAACCTCGTTAAATGTGGTTTTCAAGTTACATGGTAAAAATTGACTGTCCATAATTCTTCAACTTCTAAACCGATCTATGAATATCAGAATGATTTGAATTTTGGTGAGGATGATCTCCTCACCATATAGATCATCTTCACCAAAAATCAGCCATCGATTCATCTTCTATGAGGGTATACCAAGGTGTTGGTCACTGGAACCCGACCCTTTTGTTAATCACCGCTGCTCTATGGGCCCACTGACCGCATGGATGTTTAGTCGCCCCTTGCTGGATATACCCCCAAAAATCACCTTAATTGGTAATCTATAGCCATGTGATAATAGTCGTTGGATTTAACTATTCTTTTGGATTAATCCAATGGCTAGAAATCATCAAAGCTAGTTGATTTTTTGTACCAATGTCTACCAACGGGTGGGATAAACATCCGTGCAATCAGTGGGGCTAGATGGCAGCGTTAAGTAACAAAAATTGTGTTTGTGCACGCATCTCAGGTATATCTTGTTATACATCAGACCTGTTCTCATAGGGTTTAACTTTAAAACCCTCAAAGTCTAAAAAAAAAACCCCTCGTTCGGTTCGCTACTCTCTCAAGTCTCAGAAGCTGAAACTGAGAGTTTAAAAAAAAAAAAAAAAAACTCACCGGCGACGGCGAGGAGCACGGCGGCAAGGGGGTTGCAAGGCGAGTCGGAAGGCGCACAGGTACTCCTCTTCCTCCTTTCTCTCTCTATCTCTCTCTCTTTGTTGTCGACTCTTCCTCCCTCTCCCCTCTTTTTATGCTTTTTTTTTCTGGGTCGGGTTCCGGTGACCAACAGTTTTCACCAACACTTGGTGTACCCTCATGGAGGATGAATCAATGGCTGATTTTTGGTGAGGATGATCTCCTCACCATATAGATAACCCCAACAAAAAACCAGGCCATTCTGAAATTTCTAACCCCGTTAAATGTGGTTTTCAAGTTACACGGTAAAAATCAACGGTCCATAATTCTTCAACTTCTAAACCAGTCTATGAATATCAGAATGATTTGAATTTTGGTGAGGATGATCTCCTCACCATATAGATCATCTTCACCAAAAATCAGCCATTGATTCATCTTCTACGAGGGAGGGTAAACCAAGGTGTTGGTCACCGGAACCCGACCCTTTTTTTTTTGTTAATAGAGAAAAACTATAAAACCCCGGAACCCGTCAAAAATGTTCACTGTTCTGTAGGTCATTTTTCTAGATCAAAGACAAAATCCTAGTTCTTCTGCGTTCCAGACTCGAAACTCGATCACTTGAACTCTGCAACAGTAACGCAGATGGCTCATACTACGGAGGTATCTCTCTCTATCTTTCTCTCTACCATTGTTGCTTATTATTCTTTTTTAGTGTTCCGCTTGTAAAATTAATGTAATTTCCTTTTTATGTTGTCCTAAGAGAACTTCATAAATAGGAAGGTCTCATGTTGAAAGAGGACTCATTGTTCGAATTTTCAGCTTTAAAAGGATTCTCAAGGGTTTCTAAATGTGGTTTTTGGAGCAGGGGGCGACGGAGTGTGTAGAGGCGGTTCATTTTAGCTTCTTAACGGACGAAGAGGTCAGGAATCACAGTTTTAAAAAGATCACCGACCCAATTCTCTTTGATACCTTGGAGAGACCAGTCCCAAGTGGCTTGTATGATCCGGCATTGGGCCCTTTAGATGACAGGGCACCGTAAGTCCATTGAAATCCTTGTTTATTTTGTCCGTATCTGGCATGGTTATCATTTGTTGCATTTGGGATTCAAATTATGAAACATGTGCTTGTGCTTTTGTATGTGGCAATTCCATTTGAAAAAGTCAAACAAGAAATACAAGGATCTTTAATTTAGTTTGACACCGAAACAATTTATAGCTCTCACGTTATTTATCTTGGGTGTGTCTAGTAGAACAATTTCTTTAGGAATTTGAGATGTTAAGTTCTTCAATACAACCATGAGCTGACTCATTGTTTTGGTAATATTTTCTTGCAAAGCAAGTCTCATGGTTTGTCCGTTTTAGGGATCACTAGTTTCTTCTCATTGAAAAGAAAATAGTGTGCAAACCTCTCAAGTAAGAACAATCTAAGGATGAAAGTATGCTTAAGAATTGACGACGTTGATCTCCTAATAGAAGCTCTTCTCTTTCTCTCTCTCTTGTTGTACCTCGCCCAAAGTTTAAAAAGGCTAGTTTGGGAATTGAGGCGTTTTGTCTCATTTGACGGTTGATAACTTGATTTCCAAAAGGATCATCATTGTGGATTATTTCTCTATGTGCAAGCATTGTGAGGAATCTGTTTACCACCTTATGTTGTATTGTGATGTTGCTAGGGAGGTTTTTGTGGTCAACATAAAGGGGATGATGTTTTTGTGGTCTACAGTGTTTTTGGAATGTAGAGGTTTTTTCTTTGAAGATTTCGTTTTCCGCTGGAATATCTTGTGCTCTAGAGATGGTTGACAGTGTGGTGCCTTCCTTAGCTTTGTTTTGCTTGTTTTAGCTTTTTGTAGTTCATCTTGACCTCTTCAGCTTTGTATCCTGCTTCTACTTGGCTTTTGGCCCTTCAATGAATTTTATACTTATAAAAAAAAATTGATATTCATGTAGCTTTTTCTTGAGACTGCATTGTTATATTTACTGTTCAGTTTTGATAGTTGATTGGATGGTTATTGTGAGGGTGCTGGATTGGAGGTTGTAATACTTATTAAATATTTATAAATTTCATAGGAAAATTGAGATCTGAAGATATATGGTTTAACAGAAGATATGGCCCTAGATAATGTGGAATGGAAGATTCATGTAGCTGACCCCAAAAAGGTTTTTTTTTTTATGATTGATTGAATAAAATGTGATTCATATTTTAACTTGCCCTGTCATTTTCTTTATCAATTTATAGCACTCATCATTTTATATAGTGGTAAACTATACCTATTACACAGACCACTTGGAATTGAGCAGGAAGTCAGTTTTAGTGGTTATCTGCAGTCTGATACTCACCCTCAAAACCACAATGTGACACTGACATTAAACTTAAAATTCATGAAATTCTTTGCTCATTTGATTTTAGGTGAGTGTTTGATCTGTTATGACTTCTGTTAGCATTCAAATTGAAAACTGGTCCCTTTTTTCGGGGTTCAGATTGATTTAATGACTGGCATTGTTCACAATAGCTACCGAGGCATGTTGCTGTACTAAGTGTTATGTGATTCTTTTCCACAAACTCAATACAGTCACTTTTTAAAGAACCTCTGATTACTGGTTGACAGTGATTGATGCAGTGACATTCTTGCTTCTATGCAGTTGTAAATCATGTGGCCAACGTTCATTTCAGTGCCCCGGTCATTGTGGTCATATAGACCTTGTATCACCAGTCTACAACCCATTGCTATTCAGGACTCTTTTCCATCTTCTAGAAAGAACTTGCTTCTTTTGCCACTGTTTTAGGGCATATGAAGAACAGGTAATTTCATATTAGTGGTTGTTTTGGTTTGTGGCAGATGTTACTTTGGCTTATTTTCTTTGCTTGGTAGTTGTAAAAAGTGAAACCATTACTGTCTTTTCTTCCCTGATAATTCCTGTCACCATGTTAAAATATGTAGATCTGTTTTTTAGGTTAAAAAATGTGCTTCCCAACTGGACCTCATTATAAAGGGCGACATTGTTGGGGCAAAAAATTTAGATTTGACATTATCAAGTGAATCATCGTCTTCAGAGGAAAATGATGCGGACCACGGGGCATGTGATCATTCTGAGGTGCACAATTATAACTCCAAGCATCTGCAGCAGCACAAGTGGACCTCTCTTCAGTATAACGAGGCAATGTCCGTATTGAATAAATTTATGCTGGGAAAGACTAAAGAATGCAAGAGATGCGGGGCCAAGAACCCAACTATCATTTGTGCTTTTGGTTGGTTCGAGATGGTATGTCTATAAGTTGCATTCCCTTAGTGTTAACAGTGGTTAAAGAGCAGAATGCAGTAATATGTACTTTGGCATACTTTGATTTGTGTTATTATAGATTTCTATGTTTTACAAGAAGGTTATCAAGGTTTCCTTTGTCCCTGATATGTTTTCAACGGGGCTTATTGAGCAGATTATTCCTTTATTATTGATTTCTTTTATCATTTTGGTTCTGTTTCTGTTCCTAGTTTCTCAGTCATTTAATATAAATTATTTTGGTAGGCATAGTGTTGTAAAAGTTGAATCCGATTGAAAAATTGTAAGGAGTAGGACTCAAATTGTAAGATTCAAAGAATTTTTCTTTGTGAATTAAAATATGAACTGATATCGAAAAAATTTAAAAAAACTATAATTTACGTGAATCCTCCATAATCTATCACATGACATAATGACAAAGTTTTGTACAAACACTTTACTCGTAAAAGAATAATTAGCTAGCAATCATGATGTGAACTGCAGAGACATTCTTCTAAATTACAACTGTACAGACGGAATTTAATTCCTTGATCAAAACTTAGTTATATATTTGCAATATTTTTGTGGGAGTATTTTGGTGAACCGTAAATATTTTCTATAATTGTTTTTGAAAAAAAAATATTTTAGATATATAAAAATTTACAGAAATTTAACAGATGATAAATTATTTGTAGATATGACTTGTAAATTTCATGTAATATTCATTCATGAGAAAAAAAAGAATTATGATTAATTAGCTATCTTTATCATAACTGTGAATAAAAATAATTATATTTTAATGTAAAATATACAAAATTTAAAAAATTGGAAAAAAGTTAGGGAACCCCTAGTTCAGGAAATGCATATATGATGTTCTATGCAGTCTGAAAATATTAGTATTTTAGTCATGTATTTAAAAAAATAAAAAACATATAATAATGCTTGAACGCAGTGCTTAATTTTTCTTGATAAGTAAAACATAGTGCTTAATAATCCATGCCATGTAAGTGTTTTTCGTATTTCAAGTGTATGCAGTCAATGTTACATGATTTTGATAATTTCCATGGTTAATTATAGCTATTTTTCACTGTTAGGCACACATACTGCATTTCTTGATAAGTAAAACGTAGTGCTTAATAATCCATGCCATGTAAGTGTTTTACGTATTTCAAGTGTATGCAGTCAATGTTACATGATTTTGATCATTTCCTCTTCAACCCCCCATATTCTTCTTGATTTTATATGGTTCTTGTTGGCACATACCAAAAAGGCCGGCGCATTCCGGCGACTCCGTCAAGAGCTTAGGATGTCTTGGTTGCCCTATGGACAGAGGAAAGCTCTGGTGAAGCTCCGGTGATCCTGCATCAAGATGACAATCGTAGGGGTACATCTGGTTGTCGAAGCTAAGAAATTTCATTTTTCGCTGGTTAAGAAGGGTGGGAAAGCTTTCCTCCGTATACGTGAGGAAGGAAGGAGATGGACAGAGGAAGCCGACATGCCGGAAGACGTTTGGACTTGGCTCATTGGGGTACTCAAGGTTGGTTCAGAATCCAAACCCCAGAAGATGTTGTGGCAGTGAAGGGTGATCCATGGATGAACGTTCATCGTGGAGGAGCAACGGAACGACATGGGAAGGTATCTACGTTTATCGGAACTTACCCCACGTGGTAGGAACAAAGTGTTTTGTTTTCCAGCGGGCCGCGATTGCTCCGGGTGGAGGTTAGTGGCTGACGGACTTGACTCACTGAGGGAGGAGAGAGGCAGAACTGAACCAAGTGTGAAGGATTTTCCTGAGTTGAGAGGGGAAAGGGGTAGTCACCTAGTCTCAAAGCTCGGAATCATAGCAAGTAGGAAGGTGCAGCTTGATTCCAGGTATTCTGGTTCGTCGGAGGAGGCTCTGGATAGGTGGAACCATGCGATGGTCTGCGAATCATCCGATGAGTCTACGAGGTGGAAGATCAAGGAGCCCAATTTTTAGTCCGACTTGAGATCGTGGGGACAGAGCTTGCTGGTGCGGATATAGTCGAGCCAAAGAAGATCCAGATAGGATTAGGTAAGACGGAAGCCACTTCGGACCCTTCGTCGCAGGGTGAGGTGAGAAACCCAGACGTTGAATCCTCCAGTGGTATGCTGGTGAAGGCCGCCGGAGAGAAAGCAAGTGGTGGTGCTTCGCTGGAATTATATGCAGTGAGCGAAGTCCCTAACTCGCATCCTAGTCTGAACAGGGTTATCATGGAAGGAGACCATAGGGGGAGCTCTGAGGTCCCCATTACTAGCAAACACGTGGAGGGGAGGGGAGCCTAAACCGTAGCCCGTACATCAGAACCACAGGCGAAGTTTTTGAATTCGCATTCGCATACAGTGACTTCTGGAGCTCCAAAAGGCGGGACGCGTGATAGAAACGCCACGTGGTCTGAACACAGGGGAGTGAAAGCAAGTGGGAAGGCGACACGTGGTAGGCAGAGGAAGGGATTTTTTTTATGAGGAAACGAATATGGGGTAGGGGTAAAACCGAAAAACCAACAAAATTTAAAAGAAGGGCGGAGGGTTGGAGGGTCGGGTCGGGATTGCCGGGTCGACTTTTGGTGACCGACTTAACCAAGTGGGACCCTCCATACCATATGTGCGATTATTTGAAGGGGGATTCGACTACCACTCCTTTACTTGGTGTTACCAAAGAGAAGGAGCGCTCCTTGAAGAACACGGAAGACAGAGGAGTCCAGCAGAAGGAGGGAGAGACAGGGCAAGAGTGTTTACCCCATCTCCAAGGCTGGATGTAGTCTTACAGCCTTCATTCCCACCCCAGACTACTATACTGTAAGGACGGAATCGCCACGAGGAGCCTTGATGGGGGTGAAGGGGGATCGCATGTTTGTCAGAAGAGTCTGGGGACGTTTGGAAGCCTTGATGAGGGAAAGGTAGAGGGAATGGGGAATTGGTCTAGTACTTTCGGGATGCAGGAAGGTCCTATCTACATGGAGAAGGAGAAATTGTTGCTAGAGGCACTGACAATAATTAGGGAGGAGCCGACGGGATCTAAAGTCCGGATGATAAATGATGGGAAGATCGGATGCGATGGCGACAACGAGGCCTTAGTTCACTACAAGGGTGAGGAAAAGGGCCTGTAACAGCTCAGGCCATAACCACACAGACCTTTCAAGAACTGCAGCCTATACCGCTAGCGGTATCCAAGCCGGACGAAGATGGGATCCTGGGGTGGTTTCGGAGAAACGTTATGAATTTGGCTATCTCCCTTGGAATCTCAGTGGAGGGACGAGAAGAAGAGGTCAGGAACCTGTTGCTAAACATTATCGAGAGAGCCAAGGATCAACAGCCTGAACTTAGGATGAACCAGATGCTTATCGAGGGAGGCGAGACGGACCATAATACAGAGAGCCAAGACGAGGTGTACTCTACCATAGCTATCAAGAATCCTAGTGAAATTGATAAGGAGACAGGGGAGGAGCATGCTACGCCAGGGGTAGGGGTAAGGAAGGGGAAGCCTGAGGCAGAATCCAATCGCATTATGGGTACACCCAAGGTGCCGAGAGAGATCAAAAGACTGGCCTGCCCCTTTAACTCAGGTGAATTGGTGGTGTATGGAAGCTGGAGAGGGGGAAATACACCAAGGAATCAATGAAGCTCAAAATGTTGTTGTGGAATGTCCGTGGGCTCGGAAGCAAAGGTAGAAGAGCGGTGGTTAAAAGCATGGCGCAGAGAGGGGGGCTACAGTTTTGATGCTGCAGGAGACCAAAACTGAGAAGGTTGAGATATCTCTTATCAAGGAGCTTTGTGGGTTCAGGGAGCTTGGGTGGGAGGTGCTGCCGGCAGTAGGATCAGCGGGTGGTATCTTGATCATTTGGGACAGTAGGTGCATCGAAGTGGAGGATGTGCTGTTGGGGGCATTTTCGGTGTCTATTAAGTGCAAATGTGTGGGGGATCAATTCACTTGGGATTTAACATCGGTATACGGGCCTTCGAACCGTAGATTTAGGGATCAATTCTGGGAGGAATCGGAGGATATCTCAGGCTTATGTGGGACATCGTGGTGTATTGGAAGAGATTTCAATGTTACCCGTTTTGCCTCCGAGAAGAATGTTAAGGGCAAAACTATTAAAAGCACAAGAGAGTTCGGGGACTTTCTCAACAGGAACTCCTTAATGGATCTTCCAATGGGAGGGGGCAAATTTACATGGTCTAACAACCAAGAACGGCCCACACTAAGTCGGTTGGATAGATTCCTTGTCTCCTAGCTGGGAAGACCACTTCCCAGGAGTCTCGCTCTTGGCAATGCTCAGGCCGGCTTCTGACCATGTGCCGCTGATGCTTGACTGTGGGGGATTTAGTTCCCACCCTATCCCCTTTCGCTTTGAGAATATGTGGCTGAGCTGTCCCACCTTCAAGAGGAAGGTGGAGGAGTGGTGGAAGGCCATTGTTACCTCAGGAAGGCCGGGAACAAACTTTAGGCGAAAGCTTAAAGAGGTGAAAGGAAGGATAAAACAGTGGAATAGGGAGGAGTTTGGGAGAATCGACCAGAAAAAGGGTCTCATCCTAGAGGAGATTGTGGGGCTTGATAGGAAAGAAGAAGAGGATACATTATCGGAGGAGGAACGAGTGAAGAGAATTAGATTGAAAGAGGAGGCTCAGAAAGCGGCTCTTATGGAGGAAACGAGTTGGAAACAAAAATCCAGAATAAGATGGCTAAAGGAGGGAGACCAGAACAGAAAATTCTTTCATAAGATAGCTAATGCTCATAGAAGGAGCAACCATATCGCTAGACTCCAGATTCGGGGTAGCACTCTGGTAGACGAAGAGAGCATTAGAAAAGGAGTTGTGGAATTCTATTCAGACCTTTATAAGGGTGTCTCCTCTTTTAGACCAAGGCTGGATGGCTTGCAGTTCAAAGCTATTAGTGAGGAGGACAAGGAGAGGCTAGAAGAGCCATTTGATGAGGAGGAGATCTTGAAAGCAGTGTCCGATCTGGCTTGTGATAAAGCCCCGGGTCCTGATGGATTCTCTATGGCTTTCTTCAAGCAGTGTTGGGACATCATTGGAGGTGACTTGGTTCACGTTCTGCGAGACTTCCAAATGACTGGGTACTTGGATTACACTTCCAATAGTACATTCATAGCCATGATTCCTAAGTTTCAAGGGGCAGAGGACATAGGGGATTTAACACCTATTAGTATGGTGGGAGGGACTTATAAGATTCTTGCCAAGATTCTAGCTACAAGGCTTAGAGAGGTGCTTCCTTCGGTTATCTCTCCAGCCCAAGGGGCATTCGTTAGAGGCCATCAAATCCTTGATGGGGTTTTAATCGCGAACGAATGCATTGATTCCAGATTAAAAGATGGGGACCCGGGGATCTTTTGCAAGCTCGACATGGAGAAGGCTTACGATCACGTGGAATGGAGCTTTCTGGACTATATGTTGGGGAGATTGGGTTTTGGCGATAAGTGGCGGATGTGAATCTACAAATGTGTGTCTACAGCTTCCTTCTCTATCCTGGTCAATGGAGCCCTGGCCGGTTACTTTAGAAGCTCCAGGGGATTGAGGCAAGGGGACTCGTTATCTCCCTTCCTTTTTATTGTGGTAGTGGAAGCTTTGGGCAGGATGTTCGATAGGGCGGTCTGTATGGGAGAGTTGGAGGGCTTCAATATTGCTCCGGATGGTCCAGTGATCCTCTCACCTGCAATTTGCAGACGATACCCTTGTCTTTCTGAGCCCTCGGTGGAGCAGGTGAGGTTCCTTAGAGGGCCCCTCTGTTGTTTCGAAGCGGTGTCCGGACTCTGCATCAACTTATCCAAAAGCAAAGTTTATGGGGTGGGGGAAGTGGCGTAGTTAGCGGTGCTCGCCAATACATTGAACTGCCGTATTGAGGTTCTGCCTACTACTTATCTAGGCCTTCCCTTGGGGTCGCCATACAGGTCCAAAGCCATGTGGGATCTAGTCATAGAGCGGTTCAGGGCAAGGTTATCCTCCTGGAAAGCTAAATACCTCTCAAAAGGAGGCAAAGTGGTGCTAATCAATAGTACGCTCTCCAGCTTGCCTATCTACTACATGTCCCTGTTCAAGGCCCCAAGATGTGTGGTGAACGAATTTGAAAAGATCATGCGGAATTTCTTGTGGCACGACAGAAGGGACAAAAGGAAAATTCATTGGGTGAGATGGGAAGCAGTGTGCAAAGACAAAAAAAAAGGAGTGGGGATAAAGCGTATCAAAGAGATGAATAAAGCGCTCTTGGGTAAATGGCTATGGAGGTTTGGAGAGGAGCTCGATGGCCCGTGGAGGGAATCGATAGCGGCTAAGTTTGGGGAGCACCACTTTGGATGGGAAAGTAGAGGGACAACACTACCTTATGGTTGCAGCGTTTGGAGAGGTATTCAAAAAATCTCTAGGGAATTTTCTTGTGGAATCCGGTATGAAGCAGGGTTGGGCAATAGAATCAAGTTTTGGGAGGACTGCTGGTGTGGAGAAGGGACTCTAAAAGAGGCCTTTCCGGTTCTATACTCGCTATCGGACAAGAAGAACTGGACTATCCAAGATTGTGCTCAACGGGAAGGGGAGGGGACGGGATGGAATCTAGGGTTTAGGAGAAACCTAAACGACTGGGAGATTGAGCCTATGACGAGATTGCTAGCCCGTCTCCAGGACGCTACTCCATCTCCGGAGGATCAGGATAAGAGGACTTGGAAAGGGTCGAAAAGTGGGAAGTTTTCGACGACGAGCTCCAGGGAGATAACAATGCGCCCTTCCCATCTGCCTTGGTATGGAAGTCCAGGGTCCCGACCAAAGTGGCGTTCTTTGTGTGGGCAGCAGCGTTGGACAAGATTCTGACCATTGACCACTTGAGATCTAGAGGGTTCATCTTGGTCGATTACTGCTGCATGTGCAAGCAGAGTGGAGAGAGTGTCAACCACCTCCTTTTGCACTGCCAAGTGGTAAGGGAGGTGTGGTCCGCCTTTCTCAAGGAGTTCGGGATGTGATGGGTTATGCCGGCCTCTGTGATGGACCTCCTGTCTTGTTGGAGGACGTCAGCCTTTTCTCAAAAAGGCCGGGTTTTGTGGAAGCTTCTTCCTATGGCCATTTTTGGGGAATATGGAAAGAGAGGAACCAGCGTGTGTTTGAAGGAGGGAAGGAATGGGGGCTATCATCATAAATATCAAAGGGCTGTTGTTTCTTTGGTCTAAGCTCTACATTGAATGTAAATGGCTGTTTTTCGAGGACTTCGTGTTCCGATGGGATCTCCTTTGTCTTAAGGATGTAGGCTAGTCCGCTTGGGGTTGGTTGGGGGAGGTTATCTCAACCTCCCTTGCTGCCCCTTTTGTATCATATCTTGCTTTCAATAAAGTCTATACTTATCAAAAAAAAAAATGTGTAATAGTTTGATGGTTATGAGTGTGTTTCATGCTTGTTTTTATATTTCTAAAGCTTCAACAAAAATTTCCATTTGTAAGTTGTATTATTTAAGTGTGTACCCATTTGAAAGTGTTTCTTGAGCTGGTGCATCAGTTTCTTCACACGCATTTGGGGACCTTCTTCATGCTGTGGCTGACAAGATATTGTTTGCTGATTCAACTTTTGTACTAGTTTTATTTATTTATTTTGGAGACTTCGCTGACTGAGATACTAGGATTCTCGGCTTTGTTGTCACTACGTAATCTATTTTGCTGGGTTTGGAGGGTGGGTATGCTTTTGTTGAGGCCAGGAATATATCACGGCCGATCACCTGCTTTGATTACAGTTGATGAGGCAAGAATCTATGGCTCGGAAGACAGCAATTTGATTGTTTTTCTAATGATTTAGTAACTAGTAGGAGACATTGAAGTTGGTCATGAGAGTTGACATATATGAGGAGGTTTAACTTGATAGAAGGATTTATTTATTTTATTCCAATTCAATATATTTACTTAATTACGTGGGCTTGTAATGCAAACATCATATGATAGATAATGGTGAAATATGTTCTTTCTTTCTTGAGCTACAATGGGAACCAATTCTGTAGCTGTTCAGCGATTAAGACCTACTAGGCTCTTTTAACAATGTTTTTTTTTTGATTGATTTTGTAGGAAATGACAGATGCCGCTACTAGAGCAAATATTATAAAAGGGTGTGAACTGGAGCAGCCATTCATTGATGGAGCTGAACGAAGTTCTTCTATTGACAAGGCCGAAAGTTCTAATGATTTGTTTCCAAGGGTAAATGCTGTTGATTTGGCTGACGTGGAATCATCTGGGGATGTGTATGATGGAATGCTGGATTCTGCTACTAAAGCTCATAAAAACAAAGGGATATCTTTGACTCCTGAATTCTTTCAGCAGAAGAAGTTCTTTTCAGGACCCCTCTTACCTTCAGAGGTACATTTCTTGCTAACACTGAAATAAGATCCCATTATAAACGGGTTTCCCTTAAAACATGGTTCTAATCCAAATATATTACAGACTGCTACTCTATATCAAATTTATTTGTACATGTTAAAATGTGCACTTGGAATTATGTTACCACAGGTGAAAGATCATATAAAGCTTTTGTGGGAAAACGAGGCTCAACTCTGCTCACTTATTTGCGACATTCAACGGGAGAGGATATATATGTCTGGGAAGAAAGGGAGTTACTCTATGTTTTTTATTGAGGCTCTTCTTGTTCCTCCGGTCAAGTTCCGACCACCTTCCAAGGGTGGAGATTCTGTGAGTGAACTTTGTAATTGGATGCAATACATCCTCTATCCTTTGTTCAATGTACCAATCCCAGTTTCAGAGGTTTTTACAAGCAAAATATATTTACATTTACTCTTTACGTTTTTGAGCAAATTTTGGACTTAAAGTTGTTCTAATCAAGTATAGACCATCACAATTGTGTTTGTATTGATTTGCAACAATCTTGAACAAAATGTGCATTTTCTGTTTGGGTACTTGTGTGACCGTTAAAAAATTCTCCTGAATATGTGATGTGATCTCTGCTATCTTAAGTTCAGAAACTCACCAAGGCATATTTTGTCTTTTTTGTGTGTGTGTATTACTTTTGTGTATGAAGATGGAGTTGAACCAATAACCAGTTCCCCATTTTGTGATTTTTGCATGTTTTATCTTTCTCTTGTTAGGAGATATTTGTTGTTGTTTGAGGTTGTCACCAATATGCTAGAGAGAGAGAGAGAGAGAGAGAGAGAGAGAGAGAGAGAATGAAGGTTAGGGAGAGAAGAAGAGATTAGGGTTTGAGAGAGAATGGGGAGATTGAAGTGAATATTCAATCTCCCACTTCAATCTCCCATAAGTAATATTTATAAGTAGGGGAAACCCCTTCTACAAGTAAAGGAGAAAGCGCCCCCACTTGACCCACTAACATGAAATAAAGAGATTGTGGGTTAAGTGGGTGGGCCCATCACTTAACCCATAAG
Source organism: Euptelea pleiosperma (assembly GCA_035048495.1). Classification (NCBI taxonomy): domain Eukaryota; kingdom Viridiplantae; phylum Streptophyta; class Magnoliopsida; order Ranunculales; family Eupteleaceae; genus Euptelea; species Euptelea pleiosperma. The sequence continues at coordinate 19,536,658 of CM068544.1, read as the reverse complement.
CAATAGAGAATAAACCCCACGTGGGGTAGTGGAACGCAGCCCACTAAGAACACCCCCACGTAGGGTGTACATAGAATCCAACACTCCCCCTCAAGCTGGTGCGAAGATATCCATCATGCCCAGCTTGGCTATCAATGTCTTTAAGATTGACTTGTTGACTCCATTAGTAAGTATATCGGTAACTTGTTCCTGGGTCCTTACATAGGGTGTACAAATCAATCCCTACTGAAGCTTCTCCTTGAGGAGGTGCCTATCAACCTCGGTGTGTTTAGTCCTGTCATGTTGAATTGGGTTGTGAGCAATGCTAATGGCCGCTTTGTTGTCGCAATAAAGGCTCATTGGGTCTGTCACCTTGACTCCTAGTTCTACTAACATGATTTTCAGCCATAAGAGCTCACACACTTCATGTGTTATGGAGCGGAACTTTGCCTTTGCATTGGATCGGGCGACAACTGGTTGTTTCTTGCTTCTCCAAGACACCAAGTTGCCTCCAACAAAGGTACAATAACCTGATGTATACCGTCTATCGGTCACTGCGCTTGCCCAATCTGCATCACTGTATGCTTCCACCCTGAGGTGGCCATGAACTCCAAACAATATGTCTCGACCTGGTGACCCCTTGAGATATCGAAGAACTCTGTGTGCAGCCGCAAGATGTGGTGACCGAGGTGAATGCATGAATCGGCTAATCAAAGTTTAAAAAGGCTAGTTCGGGAACTGAGTCGTTTTGTCTCAAAAAAATGAGGCGTAGCCTCGAGGCGGTACCAAGGCGTAAGCCTCATTTAAGCCTCTAATTTTTTTTTAAAGTGCTTAAAAATTAATTCTACAAAAATAGAAAACAACATATCATGTGAAAAAAATAACTTAAATAAGCATAAACGTAATTGAGGCTATAACTTTTAACTTAGGAGCAACGTTGTCGGGAATGCTTGAAAAAAAAGAGTTTTTTAGAAAACCCCTCTCACCATCTTCAATCATATTATAATAAAAACAACAAAAATAAACAATTAAAGAAGGAAAAATAATAAAATTTTACATGCATTTATGAAAAATAAGGCAAAAACCCAAAATATCGTCACATACCTTAAAAATTCTTCAATGTTTTAATTTCTTGGTTGAGTTTGGTGAGGTTCCTCACAAGAAAACCGTAGGAAGTGACGGATTGCGATTCCGATAAGATTTGAGATCTTTAAGAGTAGATTTAGGATTTCTCTTAAAAAAAAGAGTTTTGGATAACCCAATATAGACCTTTTAGGTCATTTTAAGCATAGGAGAGTAGTAGAGGGGGGTATTTTGGGAAAACAAAATACCCATAGTTTAGGGATTTACCGCCTAAACTGAGGCTTAAGCCTCAGTTGCGCCTCGAGGCTTAAGCCTCAGTTTTGTACCTCGAGGCTATAGCCTTGAGGCTCTTTCTTACCGCCTCGCTTCGAGGCGCGCCTCGAGGCGTACGCCTCTTCCGCTTTTTTAAACCATGTGGCTAATGACGTTTACTGCATAAGCAATGTCAGGCTGTGTATGGGCTAGATATAGCAATCTGCCAACCAATTGCTGAAATAAGGCAGGATCACCTAGGAGTGTACCGTCCTCGGAATTCAGTTGATGGTTCTGATCAATAGGAGTATCTGCTGGTCGCAAACCCAAATACCTAGTCTTGCTCAGTAAGTCTAGGAAGTGAAATGAAGATGCCTCTCGCCGACTTGGCAACCTCAATCCCTAGAAAGTATCTCAATGGTCCTAGATCTTTCGTTTCAAACTCAGACGACAAGAAGGCCTTGAGCCTTGTGATCTCTGTCGGGTCACACCCCGTAATGACAATGTCATCCACATATACGATCAATGCAGTGGTACTGGTTTGTAGATGCTTCACAAATAGAGTGTGATCTGCCTGACTCTGTGTAGCCTACCTTTCTCACTACACTGCTGAACCGTTCAAACCAAGCTCGAGGAGATTGCTTAAATTCATATAAAGCTTTCTTCAGTTTGCACACCTGTCTTCACTTCCAGCAAGCTTCAATCCTGGTGACACTTTCATTTAAACTTCTCTGTTAGGTTTCCATGTAGAAAAACGTTCTTTACATCCAGTTGATGTAAAGGCCATGACCTGTTAGTAGCCAAGGACAGTAGAACCCTGATTGAGTTCATCTTGGCTACAGGTGCAAATGTCTCCTGGTAATCTATCCCATAGGTCTGGGTCAACCCCTTGGCAACTAGCCGAGCTTTGTACCTATCAATGGAACCATCTGCCTTGTGCTTCACGGTGAAGACCCACTTGCACTCCACTGGTTTCTTCCCCCTGGGTAAATAAACAAGATCTCATGTCTTATTTTTTTCAAGAGCTTGCATTTCGTCTATCATAGCCCATTTCCACATTGGGTAACTGAGTGCATCTGCAATGGTAAATGGCAAGGAAACAGACGAAACAGTGCTAACAAATGTCTGATAAGATGGAGACAATGACTGGTAAGAAACGAAGTGAGAGATAGGGTGCTCGGTGCCCTTACGAAGTGCAATGGGTAGATTCTCCTCTGGAGTAGGAGTTTCTGAGGACTCATGAACTAAAGCAAGGGTAGAAACAATATCTGGATCTGGATCCGATGGTAGACTGGCAGGCACAAAATCAGTGACTTGTTCTTTCTTCCTGGATCTGACATAAACTCGCATATCTGCCGCTGTAGTAGTAGAAGTGTCCTTGTCAATAGTAGACATAGATTCGACCATAGGCACAGGGGTGGAGATGGGTACAAGAACCGGCATGGGGACAGGGCTCTCGTCCACAATATCACACTCCCCTAAAGAGAGACCCTACTGCCAAAGAACGGAACATGCTCAGCAAATGTGATGTCCAAAGATGTGAAACGTCGACGCGAACCTGGATGATAGCATTTGTATCCCTTCTGAGTGGAAGGGTACCCCAGGAAAATACATCTCAAGGCCCGTACATCAAGTTTGTCATGAGAGTGACGATGAACATGCACATATCAAACACACCCAAAGACTTTGGGAGGAACAATGAAGGCTGAACTATTAGGAAGCAGGACAGAAAAATGGGTCTGAAAGCCAAGAATGCGAGAGGGTATGCGATTGATGAGATACGCAACCAGAAGGATGGACTCAGATAAAAAAGATTTTGGAACCTGCATCCCAAGACGAAAGGCACGCTTAACCTCGAGAAGATGACGGTTTTTTCTTTCAGCTTTCTCATTTTGTTGGGGAGTCGACGGACAAGAAGTTTGATGTACAATGCCATGAGAGGCAAAGTAATCTCTAAGGCTCTATCTAGGTACTCACCCCCATTATCAGATCGAAGAATTTTGAGTGGGGTATTGAACTGAGTGGTGACCATCTTGTGAAAGGTCTGAAAATGGAAGAAACCTCATCTTTCGACTTTATAAGATATATCCAGGTAGAGCCACTGAAATCATCAACAAATGTAACAAAATATCGGAATCCAAATAAAGACATCACCGGGGCAGGACCCCACACATCAGAATGCACAATATTGAAAGGAATAATACTTTTATTTTCACTAAGAGGAAAAACAGTGCGACAATGCTTTGCGAGTTCACAAGTTTCACAGTGGAACGGAACATCGCAAAGAGAAGAGAAAGTTGGAAAGACACGCTTTAAACTGACACGGGTCAATGACCAAGCCGGTTATGCCAAAGTAATAACTGGTCTTTATTGACTCGACTACTGCTACCGATGCTGGACTGATGTGCTGAAGAAGAAACTGAGCGATCCAGGAGGTACAAGCCACCTTCCTCACATCCACTGCCAATCGTCCGCCTCGACTCCATATCCTGAAACACACAGGGGAAGGAAAAAATGTTACACTGCAATTAAGATTCTTGGTAAGGCTACTGACAGATAAGAGATTAGTTGTAAACTGAGGAACATGCAGTACCGATGACAAGGTTAGTGCTGAAGAGGCATGAACATTGTCCTTCCCGGAAACAGAGGAAAGGGTGCCATCAGCTATCCTAACCTTGTCAAGACCAGAACAAATAGTATAACTGGAGAAAATTGAAGACATACCAGTCATATGATTTGAGGCCCCTGAATCGATGATCCAGGAGGGACTGGAAGGAGCAATGGATACAGAGAAAGCAGATCCAGTACCTGTCTGGGCATAGATGGAGGTAGAAGTGGATGCTTGCCCATTGAGCTGAGCCATCATATGACGAAGTCGCTCAAGATCACTGGAAGAAAAGGAATCCATATCCCCAGTTGTAGGAGGTGCTGAGGGTGCAGTGTCCTGAGCCACAGAAGGTGCTGTAGGAGGTTCCTGTCTCACTGAATATCGCTGACGTGGATTTGGGCCCAGACCTGGTGGGCGCCCATGTAGCTCCCAACAAGTGTCCTTCACATGGCCTAGAAGGCTACAATGATCACACTTGGGACGTCGCCTGTCATCAACGGTCTTCTTCTGGAAGGATTTCTGACCCTTCTGAGATACAAAGAGGCAAGGGCAGATCGATCCTGAGTGTCACTACCACTGCGTAGCTGCATGGCAGTACGACGACTATCCTCCCCCTGAATTTAGGCATAGACCTGTGCCAATGAAGTAGGAGGAGGAGATCTGCTAAGTATCTGAACACGGGCAGCCTCGAAGCTAGGATGAAGGTCGGAAAGGAATTAGAATATCCGGGACTAAACCATAGCACGGAAAGACTTCACATCCGCAGCACAAACCGGGGTGTAGTCCTGATAATGATCTATCTCTTCCCATTTGCTTCGGAGAGAAACATAATAGGTACCAAGCTTGAGCTCCCCCTGTCGGAGACAAGCAATCTTTTGCTCTAACTCATAGAGCTTTGCAAAGTTGCCAACCTGTGAATAGGTTTCGGTAACAGAATCCTAGATTTCCTTCGTTGTAGGAAGAAACATGAACCCCCTGCTGATCTGGGGTTGCATCGAATGGAGAAGCCAAGACATCACCGTAAAGTTCTCCATAGCCCATTAACGGTGGGATTTGTCTGTGGCGGCAGGCTAGACTGTCTTTCCTGTGAGGTACTCACTGTAGCCACGTCCTCCGATGTACATGAGTGCCGATGTCTTCTACCCAAGATAGTTGGTCCCATCAAACTTGACCGTAGTGATGCATAATTGGGGGTTGTGGTCTCCATGAGAACATCGCAACAATGAAACCTTTGATGAACTCATCGCAACGAAAGGCCTGGAAATAACCAACTGACGAACAGGAGGTATGTAGAACCTAAACCAAGGTTCGGAGGGTTCCTAGGAGCACTTTGGGAGGTGCGGCTAGGGTAGAAGTGCCTTGGGAACCTTGGTTTCCAAAAAAGAAGAGAACCCAAAAAAAGGCAAAAATCGGATCCGGGCTAAAAACCCAGACGATTTTTCAAATCGGAGATCCGACAGTCAGAAAAATCCCAAACCAAGCTGTAGATCCCAGATAATCCACAGGGAGGTGCGGTTAGGATAGAAAGCCCAAACAACGCACGAATCTCGAATCAGAAAAAACCCAAAATCTGAGCCGGGGTTCCGATTTTTCGAACCGGAGATCCGATGATCAAAAAATTCTCAAACGAGACTTTGTAGATCCTAGATAATCCACAGGGAGGTGCGGCTAGGGTAGAGAGCCCAAGCAGTGCACGAATCTCAAGAAAATAAAAAACCCGAAATCTAAGCCGGGGATCCGATTTTTGGAACCGGAGATCCGATGATCCAAAAATTCTGAAATAAGTTTCTGTCGAATCTTACTGGCGCTACGAGAGGGGCAGTTTGGGTAGAGAGCCCCAAAATGACACGAATCTTGGGGAAAATCAAAACCCAAAAAATCTCGATATACGTGTTCTCCGAAAAAATTGATAAAAAATCCTGAAGAACAAGAATAGAGTGGATCTCTGATGACTGATAGCAGGCAATACACCAGGAATGATAGATCTCTGGTTCCTTTGCTTCAAAAAAGACCCAAGAACTTCGCAAGAGGGCCCTCTGCGATTTGCTCTAAACTTGTTTGGACTTCGGATGCCCACATATAAGATCTTCGTGGAAACTCCAGGGGACAATGATTTAGGCTCTAGAGTAACCATGCTCTGATACCATGTTGTTGTTTGAGGTTGTCACCAATATGCTAAAGATGGAGAGAGAGAATGGAGGTTAGGGAGAGAAGAAGAGATTAGGGTTTGAGAGAGAATGGGGAGATTGAAATCCCATAAGTGATATTTATAAGTAGGGGAAACCCCTTCTACAAGTAAAGGAGAAATCGTGTGGGTCAAGTGGGGACCTACCACTTAACCCACTAACATGAAATAAAGAGATTGTGGGTTAAGTGGGTGGGCCCATTACTTAACCCATAAGCAATAGAGAATAAACCCCACGTGGGGTAGTGGAACGCAGCCCACTAAGAACACCCCCACGTGGGTGTACATAGAATCCAACAATATTGTTATAGGAGCTTTGATCAAATGCCAGATTATGCGGATGTCCCTTTAAAGAATTTTTTTGGATCGGTAAAAACGATATATTGATAGGCAGGGCTGAGAAAGCCCCACAAAAACTATACAACAACATAAAGAAGAGCGAAAACAAAAACAAGGCCTAAGATCCACAAACCCCAACCACGGCTAAAACAAGGAGGCCTACCCTTACGAAATCAGACGGTCCCATTTGAATACAAAATCTTCGAATCTAAAACCTTTAAGAACAGGAATAATTGAACCCCAATGATACAAGGTGGCTTTAATATGCATAAAAATCTCCTTGAGATCCACCTTCTTATCTTCAAAAGTCTGCCGATTTCTTTCTTTTCACAGTTCCCATCAAAATGGCGAACAGAATAAGCCTCCATAACACCCTACCGCTGGCTGAGAAAGCTATGGAGGGGACAGTGATTTAAGAAGAGGAAGAGCAAAGTTTAAAAAGGCTAGTTCGGGAATTGAGGCGTTTTGTCTAAAAAAGGCGAGGCGTAGCCTCGAGGCTGTACCGAGGCGTAAGCCTCATTTAAGCCTCTGTTTTTTTTTAAATGTGCTTAAAAAATTCTGAAAAATATAGTTCATTCTATAAAAATGAGAAACAACATATCATGTGAAAAAAATAACTTAAATAAGCATAAAAGTAAATAAGGCTATAATTTTTTACCTTATGAGCGACTCTGTCTAGAATGCATGAATGCTGATATCAAATCTTAAAAAATAACAAAAACAAACCCTAAACTTCCATGCCAAATCTTTTCTACAACTACTATCATGCTCCTTAGAAACCCCTCTCATCTTTTTCGATCATATTATTAAAAAAATAACAAAAACAAACCATTAAAGAAGGAAATATGATTAAGTTTTACATGTAGTTATGAAAAATAAGGCAAAAACCCAAAATATGGTCACATCAAGGGTTACGGTTTCGGGTTTTAATGTGTACAAGTGAGGCTATAGCCTCAAGGCTATAGCCTCAGTGAATTGAGGCTTAAGCCTCAGAAATGACCACTGAGGCTATAGCCTCGAGGCGAGGCGAGCCTCAAGGCGTAGCCTCAGAAAGCCTTTTTAAACCATGAGGAAGAGATTAGGGAGAGGGTAGTTCAGTATTACTTGAGCCTGTATTCGGAACCTTGCACCTTTAGACCGAAGGTGGATGGCCTTCAGTTTGATAGGATTGAGTAGGAGCAGAAGGTTTGGTTGGAGAGACCTTTTGAGGAAGAAGAGATTGTTAAAGCTATCGGGGATCTTGGGGGGACAGTGCCCCAGGGCCAGATGTTTCCTCTTTGGTGTTTTACAAGAGGTGCTGGGACATTATTGGAAGAAACTTCATGAGAGTGGTGAAGGAGTTTGAAGAAGGGACCGTTTTAGATAGGAGCATGAATAGCACCTTTATTACTCTTACCACAAGAAAGATGGCACTGAGTCATTGTCCGACTATCGCCTGATTAGCCTAGCGGGGAGCACCTACAAGATAATATCTAAGGCTTTGGCGAGCAGGATGAAGGTGGTGATGGGATCGACAATTTCCCCTTCACAAGGTACATTCGTGAAAGGAAGGCAAATCTTAGACGGTGTGTTTATCGCTAATGAATGTATTGATTCGAGACAGAGAGAGGAGAAGGAGGGCATTGTATGCAAAATCGACATGGAAAAGGCTTATGATCATGTCAGCTGTAAATTCCTCGACTATCTGCTAGACAAGATGGGACTTGGCTGGAGGTGGAGAAAGTGGATCCGGGTTTGTATCTCATCGGCTTCCTTCTCGGTTCTGGTGAATGGGGCCCCGGCAGGTTATTTTAGAAGCTCGAGAGGGTTGAGATAGGGAGACCCCATTTCCCCTTTTTTATTTATTGTAGTAGTGGAGGTGTTGAGCAGAATGATTCGAAGAGCTGTGGGAGGGGGTTTGATTGAAGGCTTCCGCCTGAGTAGCCGAGGCCCGGAGATAACCCATTCACAGTTTGCAGACGACACAGTTATTTTCTCCTAGGCATCTCATCATCAGCTGAGGTACATTTGTTGTGTTTTGAGATGTTTTGAGGTGACGTCTGGTTTGAGAATTAATCTGGCCAAGAGTGAGGTGTTCGGAGTTGGCGAGGTGACCGGGTTGAGACACTTGGCCAGAAGCTTGGGGTGCAAGGTAGGAAGTCTTCCTACTACTTATCATGGCCTTCTGTTGGGTGCCAAGTATAAGGCCAAGCATATATGGGATCTGGTAGTGGAAAGAGTTGGGAAGAGGCTAGCAAGCTGGAAAAAGAAACACCTCTCTAAAGGGGGTAGGGTGACCCTCAACAAGAGTACTCTCTCCAGTATGCCTATCTACTACCTATCCCTGTTCTCAATTCCTGTTGGTGTGGCAAAGAAGCTAGAGAAGGTAATGAGAGACTTCTTGTGGTATTGGAAGACGGACACTCATAAGTTTCACCTTGTGGAGTGGACAAGGATTTGTAAGCCTAAGTTGGAGGGAGGTTTGGGATTCAGCACTATTAGAGAGATGAAATGGTTATGGAGGTTCGGTGAAGAGAGGAAAGTTTATGGCAGTTGGTCATTGACAGCAAGTATGGTGAGGTTATGGATAGGAATTTGGTGAATGAGGTAATCCAATCGTATGGGTGCAGCCATTGGAAGGGTATTTTGAAGACCCTAGACCGGTTCAAAGAGGGTGTCCAATTTAGAGTTGGGAGAGGGGATAAGATCAAATTTTGGGAGGACAGGTGGTGTAGCGACGTCCCATTGAAAGAATCTTTACCGTCATTATATCTTATTTCTGACCTCAAAGAAGCCAAGATCCATGAGTGTGTAGTGGTTCCGGAGGGGGAGGCCACATGGAATTTGGGTCTTAGAAGAAGATTGAATGATTGGGAGGTTGACAGCTTGGGAAGCCCCATGGTAAGGATTGGGGATGCTCCCAATCTCACGTCAGAGGCGGACAAGAGGAAGTGGAAATGGGGAAGCAAAGGCGATTTCTCGGTTAGCCCTTTCTTCCAACAGCTCAGTAGTACAGGGCAGAATTCATTTCCAGCATCTATTGTGTGGTGCGCTTCGGTTCCTACGAATGTGTCTTTTTTTGTCTGGACAGCTATACCTGACAAAATATTGACGGTGGACCACTTGAACAACAGAGGGATGGTTATCCCTAATAGGTGCTCTTTGTGCAAATCCGACGGGGAGTCCGTGGACCATCTTCTGCTCCATTGCCCTTTCTCTTTCTCCATACGGCAAGTCTGGTTTTACCTATTCGGCATCGACTTTGTAGTTCCTAAGCCGGTGAAATCTTTCATCCATGCTATATCAATGAGGGTGTTTATAGGAAGAGGTAGGCTGCTTTGGAGGCTTCTTCCTTTTGCTGTGATGTGGACCATATGGAAAGAAAGGAATCGGCGTATTTTCGAAGGAAGAGAAGAAGACATTCCCAAGACTATATTGAAGATTAAAGCCAACTTGTTCCCTTGGTCATCTATTTCGTCGGACTTTAGAGGCTGCTTTTTTTATGCTTTTGTGTTTAGATGGGAGGAACTCCTTAGGGGGCCCATCCTGGTTTGATGGACCTCTCGTCGTTTTTTTTGGTTTCTCGTCTTGAGAACCTTTTGTATCTTGGTTTGGGGTGTTTTCCTCCTTTTAATGCATCAACCACTATTTATCAAAAACAGAAAAACATACCAAAGAGGCACAAAAAGCGCTTCCAAATCTTCCTAGCCACACTACAATGGATGAGCATGTTGTTAGTGGTCTCTTCGTTAGATTGGCATAAGATGCATCTACTAGGCAATTGGAACCTCGTTTCCTAAGATTCTCCACAGATAGAATCTTATCTAGCATCGCACACCAAGCAAAAAAGATGACCTTGGAAGGGATAGGAGTCCTCCAAATGCTCTTGGCTGAGAAGTGAATGTGGCCAGGACCCATGAGAGTGGTATAGAACGATTTGATGGAGAATCTACCCTTAGGATCATTGATCCACCATCTCATATCCTCTTCTCTATCTGAAAGATTAACCCCTTCAAGTCTGCTGAGTAAGGATGCCACCGAGTCCATCTCCCAGTCATTAATTCGCCTTCTAAAACCCAAGTTCCAAGAAAGGATGCCATTCTCTATAGAAGCAACATCCCTAATCGACTCCCCGTTTCGATTAGAAATAGCAAAGAGAAGGAAATTCTTCTTTGAGAGGAAGATCTCCGCACCACCTGTCTTCCCAAAATCTGACTTTATTGCCATTGCCCACTTTGAATTTACTTCCATATCTTATCTCTTCACGCATCTTGGATATGCCTCTCCACACCCCCGATCCATAAGAGGACGTACCATGCTTTAGACACAGTTTGATTTTTGTTTTGTTAAGGATTGATTCCAGCGTTGTAGTTTATTATTGAAAAATGGATGCAGATTTTTCGTAGAAAAACCTGAACCAGGAATGATCAGAACCCAACAAGGACCATTAAAAAACTAAAAAATATGACAAGAGGTGATTGAGAGCAAAACTTCTAGTCTCTTAATGCTGATTGAGAAGATCAGGGTGATGTCTCTCGTTGGGCTTTTGCATCAAAAGATTTTTAGGGCATTAACGTTTGTGATATTTTAAGAGATTGGAAGGCTGTAGCATCGTCCTCTCCCTTGCCCCTTACTACTAATACGGAATGGTGGCCCCCTTCAGAGAATATGAGATTAAGCTCAATTTTTCTAGTTGCTCTTTAGGCAACCTGGGTTCAACGGGTTTTGGCAGTGTCTTGCGTAATACTGAAGGGGTGATCTTTCATGTGTTGTTGGGCCCATATTGGAGTACACGACTCAAACAAGGCCGAAGCTCTAGCTCTCTTCTATGGCTTAAAATTAGTTGAAAGGTTAAATGACCAAAGTTGTAGTTGAAGGCAACTCTAGCAGTTGGATTGGGTGGGCATCCAAGAAAAACAAAGGCTCATGGTGAATTTTCCAGTCAAGGAGATCCGATGCTTGGCAACTTGCGTGTCAAGATTGGCAAATGAGAAGGCGGATTCATTAGTTAAAAGTTGGAGCTAAAAGGAGCTCTTTGTATTCCAATGTAGATTGGCTTTGGTAGTTCTGTTCGTGTTTTTGTTTTTTCTCTCTTGTATCTTTCCTTCATTTAATAAAATTTATTGTTGCCAATAGAATAAAAGATTATGATTTTTGTTTTCTTGCTGTTAGGTGTTAAACATAAAATCAACAATTTGTTTTTGGAGCTTTCACTAACTGGCTGCTTGTTCACACCACCAAATGCTGTTTATGCTATCTTTTAATATCTTCAGATGTTTGTGGGTTCCCTTGTGTTTGGACAATTGACTGTGCTCCTATAATTGAAGCCACCCGCAAAGTGGCTCCAACGTTGGTGGCCAACTTGGTGAGGTGTTTTTATTCCTCAAAAGTTTCCAGCCCTTTTGGTTTTAGTGCTTGCCAGTTCTGTGCTTGTTCAAACATGCTCTTTTGTGGTGGAGATGTTTCAGTTTCCATCATAGATTCATTTAAAACATTTATGAGTACTAGGATCTAATTAGTTTCAAGATTCGTTCTTTGAGTCTTATTGTTCACAAAGTTCACATCCTTATAGCATAAATTTGATGTCATACATGATGATTCATTTCAGGCCACCCGCAAAATGGCTCCAACGTTGGTGGCCAACTTGGTGAGGTGTTTTTATTCATCAAAAGTTTCCAGCCCATTTGGTTTTAGTGCTCACCAGTTCTGTGCTTGTTCAAACAGGCTCTTTTGTGGTGGAGATGTTTTAGTTTCCATCATAGATTCATTTAAACCATTTATGAGTACTAGGATCTAATTAGTTTCAAGATTCGTTCTTTGAGTATTATTGTTCACAAATTACACATCCTTAGAGCATAAATTTGATGTCATACATGATGATTCATTTCTGATAGATGGGATCATGAATGTGATTTTATCGCATTTTAAATTAGCGATTCTCGTAAAAAGATCTTTCTATTTGTATTATTAAGAATTATTACAACCAGCCTTGTATGGAATTATTTCATTATTTGTATTTTTTTATCCCGAAATTGTTTTTGTCATAATCAATATGTTTTGTTTGTTATGAACACAGTGTACTGGAGTTTTAACATATCCTCTGCTTTTTTATACATTTAAATTAATGAGATGATTTACACTTTGTAATATGATGTTACTTTTAGGTGATGGAACATCCTCAAACTGTTTTATTAAGTAAGGTATTACAATCCAATATCTCTTTAGGCAAGGCGCACGTGATAAACTCAGAACGCTCGAAGATTCTCCCTAGGTGGAAGGAGCTTCAAGAATCTATAGATGTGTTGTTTGGTAGCAAGACAGACATGGGTAAGTAGTTTTATCCTCTTATTTATGTTGGTTTTTGTTAATCCCTTAATATCTCCATATATTTTGGAAGGATGATGTTATAGCTCTGGTTATGGTAATTCCTACCACCTCAACAACAATTATTGGATAATGATCAAGGTTTAAAAAGGCTAGTTTGGGAATTGAGGTGGTCTGCCTCAAAAAGGCGAGGTGTAGCCTCGAGTGGTGTTGAGGGCGTAAGCCTCATTTTCAAAATAAAAATTTGCTTAAAGAATTCTAAAAAAATATAATCTATGCTGCAAAAATCAGAAAAAAAACATACCATGTGAAAAAAAAATTTTAATAAGCATAAAAGTAATTGAGGCTATAGCTTTTACCTTAGGAGTGACACTGTTAGGACTCGGGCTGAATGCCTGACTGTTGATATCAAATCTTAAAATAAATAAATCAAATAACTGAACTAATTACCAAATGTAAGTAGTTAATAAGCTAAGTCCATTGTCTAACACTACTCCTTTGCTTTTTAGAAACCCCTCTCACCATCTAGAGCTCTTTATGAGAATTTCCCTCAAATGGAAAAAACTAGGGATAAAAGCTTAGATTTAGTGTCTCTCCCAAAATAAAAGGTTTTAGATAACAAAATGAAAACCTTTTAGGTCGTTCTTAACATAAAAGAATATTGGGTCGGGTATTTTGTGAAATAAGAGTGGAAAAAGTGAAAAAAAAAGGGTCACGGTTTCGATATATACCATGTAAATAGAGGCTTAAGCCTCATGTACGTCTCAAGGTTATAGCTTCACTGAATTGAGGCTTAAGCCTCAGCAATGAACCTTGAGGCTATAGCCTCGAGGCTTTTTTTGGGTACTTCGCCTTTAGGTGTGCCTTGAGTTGTAGCCTCAAAACGCCTTTTTAAACAATTTAATGCTAATAATGATGCCATCATTCCGAAATCCAACAGTTGGCATTGAGGTGGTGTGTATCCGTTGGGATCTCCTTTGTTCTAAGGATGTTTGACAGCTTCTTTCTTTCCTTTTTTTCATGTGCTTTTTGCTTTGTGTTTTTGGTTACAATCTTTTGTAGGTCATCTCGACCTTTTTCAGCCGTTTCTCTTGTATCTGTTAGCTCTTTGCTTTTTAACGAAGTTTATACTTATAAAAAAAAATTACCCCAACATCGAGATGCAACCATGGTTTAAACTCTTGTTCTATTTTGGTAGAGACGTTGTGTTCCATCTTTGGTCGAGACGTCTCTTTACAGTAATGTATGGAGAAGTCTTGTACCAAAACCCTAGCTTGCATAATTTAAACCTTGTTTTTATAGTATATGTCTCTTTTATAGCACAAAAGATTAGGAGCATATTTTCAGCTTAATTTAGCATTAAAAATTTATAATATAATATATTTATGGGTATCAATTGTGTATGTAGATGTACTTATCAAAAAACTTGTGTATGTAGATGTACTGTTAGTTGAATCTAAGGTTTCTAGGGTTAGAACAAGAGAGAGAAAGAGAAAAAGAGGAGAGAGAAGAGAGCAATTAAGGTAAAGAGCATGTAGAATACATGTCTCTGTAGTTTATTATTTATACGAGTCTAAAAATACTGAAAGTGGACAAGTATGCCCTTACAAGCAATAACTAACACATCTACCATATACCGTATAATATGGCTATACGGCTTACATGATAGCACTCCCCCTCAAGATGATGCATAGATATCTATCATGCCCATCTTGCTTAGACAAAAGGATAGTTGGTAGCCAGGAACTCCTTTGGTGAGGACATCTGCAACTTGTTCACTGGTCTTCACAAATGGGGTACAAACTTCGCCTGAAATGATCTTCTCTCTTATGAAGTGTCTATCCACCTCTATGTGCTTGGTCCTGTCATGTTGTACTGGGTTATGAGCAATGCTTATTGCTGCCTTGTTATCTCAATGTAGCCTCATTGGGCTAGTAACAGGAAACCCCAACTCACATAACAGAACTTTCAGCCATAGTGTCTCACATAATCCATATGCCATGGCTCTAAACTTCCCTTCCGCGCTTGACCATGCAATCACATATTGTTTCTTGCTTCGCCAAGTCACAAGATTACCTCCCACAAAGGTACAGTAGCCGGAAGTAGATCTTCTGTCGTCCTTAACACCTGCCCAATCAGCATCTGTGTAGGACTCAACCCCCATATGACCATTCTTCTTGAAGATGAGCCCCTTGCCAGGAGAGGATTTGAGATATCTCAGAATCCTATACGCTGCTTCCAGATGAATATCCCTTGGCGAATGCATGTACTGACTGATAACACTGACAGCATAGGCAATGTCTGGTCTAGTCAAGGAGAGATAGATCAATCTCCCAACTAGCCTCTGAAAGCTAGCAACATCCTCCAATAGCTCACTAGTCGATTCTCCTAACCTATGATTTTGCTCAATAGGCGTGTCAACTGGTCTGACTCCCAACTTTCCTGTTTCTCCAAGTAGGTCAAGAACATACTTCTTTTGAGATATGAAAATCCCCTTTCTAGATCTTGTTACTTCTATCCCTAAGAAGTACTTTAGGGACCCCAAATCTTTGATCTCGAATTCCCCAGCTAAGTATTTCGTTAACTTAGAGATCTCAACCTCATCATTTCCAGTAACAATTATGTCATCGACATAAACGATGAGGATTGTCGTGTTCTTCCTACAATGCTTCACAAAGAGAGTGTGGTCTGCCTGACTTTGAGAGTAACCCAATGTCTTCACTGCTTTAGTGAATCTCTCGAACCATACTCGAGGAGACTGTTTGAGTTCATACAAGGACTTCTTCAGTCTGCACACTTTATCTTCTCTTCTTGATGACACGAACCTAGGAGGTGGAGTCATGTATACCTCCTTCAAATCCCCACGAAAGAAGGCATTCTTCACATCAAGTTAATATAAGGGCCAAAATTGATTTGCAGCAAGGGATATGAGGACCCTTATGGAATTCAACTTTGCTACAGGGGCAAAGGTTTCCACATAGTCTAGGCCATAGGTCTGTGAATAACCTTTAGCTACCAACCTTGCTTTGTATCTTTCAAATGACCCATCTGCTTTGTAATTGACTGTATAAACCCATCTGCTTCCTACAGGCTTCTTCCCTTTAGGCAACTCAACCAATTCCCATGTATTGTTTTTCTCCAATGCTCTCATCTCTTCAACCATTGCTGCCTTCCATTTAGGGTGTCTCAAACCTTCTGCTACAGAGGAAGGTAATGGAATAGTGGATAGAGAGGTGACATACGATCTGTAAGAGGGAGACAGGGCATCATATGACACAAAATTACTCAGTGGGTGTTGAGTACAACTCCTGACACCCTTCCTGAGAGCAACAGGAATATCAAGTGAGGAAACCTCAATAACAGGATCAGGAATGGGAACAATACCTGGATCCGAGGAAGGTCCAACTGGTGCCTCTGGACATGGAGCAGCTGTGGCCTTCCCTTTTCTGCTATAGACCTTTAACTCCCCTTGAGTCCTAACATTGCAGTCTTGTGGAATAGTATTGTCCACAAGAGAGATAGGAGGTGTAGGACACGGAAGAGGGCAAGGAAGAGGTACAAAGGGACTCTCATTACCTGTAGACTTCTCCCCCTGAGGAGAGGACCGAGAGAAGAAATTGGTGTTCTCCCAGAAAGTGAAATCTAGGGATACAAACCTTCTACCAGACAGAGGATGAAAACATTTGTATCCTTTGTGGGTAGAGGAGTATCCCAAGAAAATACACTTAAGAGCTTTGGGATCCAATTTAGTTCTATGGGGGCCCAACACATGAACAAAGCAAACACAACCAAATATGTGTGGAGGTACAATAAATGAAGAACCAGTAGGGTGCAACAAATGAATGAGAGTATTAAACTTCAATGATCTAGATGGCATACGATTAATGAGATATGCAGCAGTGAGAATAGCCTCAGCCCAATATGATTTAGGCACATGGTGAAAAAGAAGAAGAGAGTGAGATATCTCCAAAAGATGGCGGTTCTTGCGTTCAGCCACACCATTTTACTGGGGCGTATAGCTGCTCGAGTTCTAGTGGACAATACCATGATCAGAAAGGTATTGTTGCAAGCCACCATACATGTATTCTCCACCTTGATCTGAACGAAGTACTTTGATAGGAGACCCATACTGTGAATGAATCATCTTATGAAAACTTTGGAATATGGAATAAACCTCGTCCTTATTCTTCATAAGATAGATCCATGTACACCTCGTATGATCATCAACAAAGCTAACAAAATACCGATAACCACAGATAGAAGTAACAGGGGAAGGACCCCACACATCAGAGTGCACAATATCAAAAGGGAAAGCACAAATGTTACTTTTAAAAGGAAAAGAGGTGCGACAATGTTTCGCAAGTTTACATGTCTCACATCTCAAAATAGATAAAGAATTTGCACCAAATAAAGCAGGAAATAGTAGTTTCAAATAAGCAAAAGAAACATGGCCTAGGCGACAATGCTAGCTCATGATGGACTCTAAACTACTACTCGAAGATTGTAAGGCCCGGGACTCAAGAGGTGGTTCATCCAGAATAGAGCCCAACTACTTCACGTCCAGTGCCAATCGTCCTCCTCGTGTCCAAGTCCTGAAAAACACAAGAAGGAAGAAATGTCACACTACAATTCAAACGCTTTGTGAGGGAGCTAACAGATAAAAGGTTAGAAGTGAATTGAGGAACATGAAGAACTGAAGCCAAAGAAATATCAGAAGACACATTGATAACCCCCTTTCCCAAAACAGAGGATAGGGTACCATCAGCAATCCGGACCTTATCCCATCCATAACTAACAGAATATGAGGAGAATAAGAATGACATACCAGTCATGTGGTCCGAGGCACTTGAGTCAATAACCCAGGTGGGAGTGGAGGCCACATGATGCGCAGTACTGATAGTATCTGTAGCAGCAAAAGAGGAGGGAGTAGCAGAAGGTCCTTCCATCTGGGCCATGAACCATCTAATGTTGTCCAGTTCATCCTGTGGCAGAGTCACCATCGTAGAAGAAACTAGAGAAGCAGGAGGTCCAATAGGAGAGGGGTCTGAAGTCACACTGTGGGTTGACGAAGGCATAGGAGGTCGGGTGCCACTGGTGCTTGGAGCAGAACGATGTGGGCGACCATGTAGTTCCCAACATTGAGCTTTCACATGTCCCATTTTTGCACAGTGATCACACTTGGGCCTGTTGCCACTGAAAGTCCTCCCAAAAGGAGCAGGAGGTGCGGAAGTGAAAAGCTAAGGCCGTGGGAAGCGCCGTGGTGCAGAAGTAGAGGCAAGAGCAGATATCTCTGGAATCGGAGGAGAGGATGAGATCATAATCCGATGTCGACTCTCCTCACTTTGAATATATGCATACACTTGGCTGAGCGAAGGAAGAGTATCTTTGCTCAGAAGCTGGACACGGGCTAACTCATACTCAGAGTTTAGCCCTGCAAGGAACTCAAAGATCATCGTCTCCTCCAACAACTTTTTGTACTTGGTGACTGTCTTAGTACAGCCACACACGGGCTGGAAGGGATGGTAGTGATCAAGTTCCTCCCACATACTCCGAAGCAATGCAAAATAGTCAGCCAGAAAATGATCTCCCTATTGGAGATAAGAGATATCATGGCGAAGTTGGAAGGCCCTTGCCAAATTCTGTTGCTGGGAGAAAGTCTGAGAGACAACGCCCTAGATTTCCCGAGCTGTACGCAAGAACATGAAGCCCTGACTCACTTGTGGCTGCATGGAATTGAGAATCCATGACATCACAGTGTAGTTGTCCGACTTCCATCGAGCATAAGAAGGATCAGTAGTAGCGGATACTGCGACACTCCCATTGATGTAACCCATCTTGCCTCTGCCTCCGATATATTTACGAACCGACTGAGACCACTCCAAATAATTTCGGCCATCCAATCGAACCGTAGTGATTTGTAAACCCGGGTTATCATAACCCATGGGGGGCATGAAAGAACCCTCAACACCACTCGAAGTAGCCTCCATAGGCCTTGAAACTCCTCCAATGGAGCCAGACTGACCTCCATTCAACACATCGGGGATCTCGGTACACATGGCAACCCAACAAGAACCAACGAACTGATAGTGAGGGGTGTTGTACACGCAAGAAACCCCCAAAGAGATAAAGAAACAGATTTTGGCGATAAAATCAAGCCCAAATAGCATGCCGGAGACCTCACACACCATCAAACCAGCCCACATGAGTAGGAATCAGGCACAAAAAACACAAGATAGCCTAGAATCCGGATCTTGAGGGATTTATTGCACAGATACCCTGAAAATCTAGCTCTAGAGGGCCCAATTAAGCAAACCGGTGATCAAAATACCCCTAAATTATCACCAAATAGAGTCATCATCATCAATATATCATTAAGAAGTGATGAAGTAGCATAGGAAATCAGAAAGTTGCTGTTAGAGGGACGGGACATGAGAGAAGTTGCTGTTTGGGCGAAAAAATTGCCTAAAATAGGCTACCAGTGGTAATTTTAGAGCTTGCAATCCTCCCACAAGCTTCAATACTTGATGGATTCAAGCAAGACTTGATTCTATGGGTAGGTAATCACAAAACGTCCCAAATAGAAGCAAGAAACATAAACAAAATTGGCAGATTTGAGAGGAATCAAGAAAAAACGAAAAACGAGTTCGTTTTCCACCAAGAACGAGATTCAAGATTTGAACATCAAGACAACATCAGAAAAAATTGAGATAAATACTATAAATCTTGTATAATCGATATCTATTAGGATCTGAAGTTTCGGGGTCAAATGACCGTACGGTTGTTGACGTCATCTGTACGGTCTGATGACGCTAACATGACGTCAGCACCTGAATCTTGTGCTCCTGGTTCTGAAGTTGTTGATCTTCCTACCCGGATCAAAGAACACAAATTCCGATCGATTCGGCTCTGATACCAAATTGAATCTAGGGTTTCTAAGGTTAGAATAAGAGAGAGAAAGAGAAAAAGAGGAGAGAGAAGAGAGCAATTAAGGTAAAGAGCATGTAGAATACATGTCTCTGTAGTTTATTATTTATACGTTTTTAAAAATACTGAAGGTGGACAAGTATGCCCTTACAAGCAATAACTAACACATCTACCATATATCGTATAATACGGCTATACGGCTTACATGATAACACTGTTTTTGTCCCTATGTCTTGTCTGTATCATCCTGTCTCGGTCGTGAAGTCTTGTTCTGTTGGCTTGCTGAGAAAACGAAAGGAGACTGAGATTTTAAAACCTTGGATGCAATTTTTGTGCAAATACCAAATGACTTGTTAGTTATTCTCCCAAGACATCATGGAAAATGTTTCCTTTAATTCTGTGAAATGCTGATGTATTATTTTTTGTGAAATGCTCCAACTAATGGAAGGGAAGAAGATACACCTTCGGCGTGATTGTGAAACTAGAATGGCCATAGTTCACCGAGTGAAGGTACAAAATTAAAATCTACAGTAGTATTGAAAACCTAAAAGGATATCTCAAGGAAAATGATGTCCTAGCTTTGGTGGTATGCTAATACAATACTACCTTAGCAATAGCTGTTGGACATGGGAATAATGATGTCATGAATTTTTTTATGGCTATTGTATTCTCAAAACCAACAGGTGGCATTGAGTTGATACTCCGCTAACTTACTATTGCTTGTTGGGTCTATGAGAGGTCTTTTTTCCGTTTTAAATAAGCTTTACCCGAGGGCATTCCAAATAGAAATGAAAAGGAAACATCATTTCTAATCACAAAATCAATAGCATATCTTTGCCATTGATTTTTTGGCTAAATATGGCTTGCAAAAGTTTTACCTTATAATAGCTAGCCACGTAAGGGCCACAATGTGAGGAGGCAAATTTTGGTACTGATGCAGGAAATGTTTCCTGCGTGCTATTTTTAACTGTTAAGATATGATTAGTATAAAGATCAATTGAGAATTGATTGGACGAGTTAGGAATTCATAAAATGGTACTCCACACCAATATGAATGATAAAAACATAGTCAAGTGTCAAAGTTCTTTAATATAGATAGAATCAGGGAAATTTTAGTTAACATACCATAATGAATTTGAGGCGCTCAAATGGTATGGTGCAAATTCTGCATTTGATTGCTAACTTTTACTTTGGAATTTTGGTTCAAATGCCCTTTTACAAATACAGGGTTAATCACAACTATGGATGAGTAGAATGTAATGTTACCATCACCATCATTTTAATCATCATTGATACCTAGTTATTCAATTCCACGTTAAATCACTATATGCTGGATCCGTTAAATCTTTTTTATCCATACTCATAGAAGTGATAACAAGCTAGCAGACTCGTTAGCCAAATACCATGTACATAGATCTTGCTTGTGTATAGGGGACTCTCATCCCTAACTTTCCTTTTTTTGCATTTCTTCTCTATTAACAAATTTTCATTACAAAAAATATTTGAGATGGCAACTACCTTTCTTTTGCTTCCTTCAGTTCCTTGTCAGGTTTGAAACTTTGATTCTAACTAAACATCATAATGCGTAGCCACACTTTCCTAGAAATTTACATTGTTAAATGTTCTTGGTTTTCTTATAGCCAAAACACCATCCTTTTGTTGAGGATTACAGTGAGCACATGGGGGAGGAACAAGTGTTCATCAACCACCGTTCTCTCCATGACCATCCCCATTTCTTTAGGTTCTCTTTATATAACAATATTTAGAGAGAGGAACCAAAATATGTAAAATACGTGCTCACAATGACAAACTATTATCTACTATGTTCATGCATCTCTGTCTATTTGTCAGTGTTTTAATTTCTAATAGTACATTAAAGATGAAATGAATGTTGCTAATCATTTGTGCATGTATTTGATGGACTTGGGTTTTCCTAGTTCTTATTTATATTTTTAAAATGTTAATTTTATATATGTTTATTTAATTTAAATTATTTATTTATAATCAAATTATAACATTTGCAAAATTTCTATAAATTTTTAAATATTTTTTTTTTGGAAAGATTTTTTTGTGAAAACATCCAGCCAAGTTATTGATCGGGAAAGCCATACAACATGCAATCCAGTTGCTCCATTGGTTTTCCTCCAAATTTGTATAGCATCCCAAGATTGGAAACTATCCAGAATCTCCATAATGTCCCCAAGGACTTTCCTCCCTCACCACGACCATTTGTGACTCCAATTCTATTTCTATCAAACAACTACAAATCCTTTCAGTTTAATTGAGATATTTCACCGATACTTTGCAATTGGGAGAAAACCTCACATTTGGCTTCAATCCACTCTACGAATAAAAACAAGTATTAATTGAACTGGATTGGTTTATTTTTACCCTAAATATATGTAAGCTTTAATTTATGAAGAATCAATGGGTTTTGATGGGGACGGATTATGCAACTCGAGTCAATGCACTCATTTGCTATCAAATCCTGTCCAAAATCTGTCTTCCTTTCACGAAAGCTCCTTGGAAAGGGGAAATGATAGAGTCCAACACCTCCATCATCCTTGAAGCTAACACCTTGAAGATAATTTTGTAAGAACTCCCCTCAAGACCAATGGGACGAAAATCTTTCAAAAGACTCCGCTCCTTTGGGATAAGGGTGATGAAGGTGTTATTCGAACCCCGATCTAGAGAAACCTTCTTGAATTCCTTCACTACTAATAAGAAATCTCTTTTACGATGTCCCAATAAGTCTTTAAAAAAAGCCGAAGGAAACGCATTTGGACACGGGGCTCTACTCCCATTGAGGTCCCTAATGGTACCCATAATCTCTTTCTCCTTGACTGGTCTCTCCAATCACTCATTCTGCGCTTGGCTTATACAGTCAAAGAATACCGTCCACCATAGGCCTAACAAAATTTGGCTCCGTATACCGACTGGAGTAATACTAAACAATGGTATCTCTCATCCTGTCTTCTTCCATAACCAAGGTCCCATTGACAAGTCTAGAGATATTATTACTCCTGACATTAGCAACTTGATGAAAGAACTTGGTGTTTTTGCCCCTTAAGCCACCTTACCATCGATTTTTGACGCCAACTCATATCTTCCATACTAGCCCATTTGAGAAATTTGTTCTTCGCCAGAAATAGGATTTAACTACCTTATCCGATGGTCCATACAACCCCGTTAAAACCTACTGCTTTTGATTTTCCACACATCGACAAGCTAGAGATAGAAAAATCTCCTATAAAAGAGTTCTCCACCTTGTTCTTTTCTTGATTCTACATTAACAAAATGCCTTCTACTGATTCCGTAAAGCCAGCCATCTGAAATATTTCCTTCCCCAAATGTGCTCCACCTCCAACTCCTTCAGACTATCCTTCTTTGTTTCCCGTAAAACTACAATGTCCACTTTCTAGTTTTTGAGAAGATTCCCACAAACCACCCTGTATCCTTACCCCCAAGCCCCTCACATTCATTACAATGACTACTAGTTCCCTCTTCCATTCCACCTACTACCTCTCCCCCCACCACTTGAGTCGGATAAACCATGAATTTCTTTGATAAAATTATTCTTGGTTTTAACCTTACTGCCACTGTGAGTTGGTAATACTATTGACTGCACTTCCCCCTCTCCTACACCACCAACTTTGATCTCAGGACCCATCCCCTTGTTCTTGGTTGCTGTTCCACCTGATCGATCTCTATTGCCTTGAAGAGGTCCCTTGCCTCTTTCTCTCGCTCTCCAAAAGAAAGACCCGAAAACAACCTGAATTCCATCACCTTGTCAATAGCCGAATCCGACGAGTCCATCCCATCTGGAATTTCTGCTATTCCAACTTAAACACCCTCACCCGAGCCACCTTCTGTCAAGGGCATAAAGGCTGATCCCTAAGATTGACTTGCTTTCGACTTGTCAGCCCCACCCTCACCTCCTTTTGCCAACATATTCCTCCTCAACTTGGTCAGCCCAACTCACCCTCTTTTTGTTGCCACGCTTTGGACTTCTAGAATATTGAAAAGCTGGCAGCGAGCAAATGAGTCTTATCTCCTCTGGACTCATCCCTTCTCCGATCTCCATCTCATCCCATGCCTTCCTTACTTTTGTAGTATCACTCAGAATACTCAGTCTCATACAGAAAGCCACCGATGCAAAGGGAATTAATTGAACATTTGTCTCCTCCAACCACATCTCGATGCGAACCATTTGTGGCAAACTGAGATCTTGAAGCTCCTCCAGGGAATGGTCTTACTTTTTATTTATTATTTCTCGCGAATTTAAAAATCATTAAATATAGTATGCCCGGCCCGAATCAGCCCCATATTGACTTGGAAGCTTTTGTGGCGAACTGAAGTCTTGAGGCCCCTCTTCTTCTACTTGTGTCGCCCTCTACTGATAACCCCCCAACACTTCCCTACTGAGTCTACCGAACATTCATCAGCTAACTGATTTAGTTGTCTTAGAACACTCTTCCGTTATAAACCCCCTTTTCTGGACCATTTAGCCCCATGTAGCGTTGGACCCACTGGTAGACAGTGTAGGAAATTCACAATTATTAGAATCACCTTGATCTTTAAATAATTAGAATCACCTCCTCCCCATTCTGTAAGAGATTCCTCTCTCCTCTCGAGAAGCTTTGCCGTAGCATGCCCTTTGAGACCTTTAACGTTTGTTCTCTTTAGGTGTTGCTCTTCCAATCATATTTTGGATGCAACACCTCCCTCCCTTCAATTGACGCTTCCAAGTCCAAGGCTATACCTTATCTCTCCTTCACCCTTACATCCTCTAGGGCTTCACTGATGACCAAGGGTGTTTCAAACCATAAACACACGTTGTAGATGATATCGTCGTGTAAATAGCGGAACCTTCAAAGGGTTAGTCGTCGATTCCTTCACCTGAATCCTGGCCCACTATACACATGACAGATCGAGCGCCTCTTTGTCCACCTCCACGATGCCCCCACACAGATCTCCCACGGCCCAAAACACAGACAGACTCCACATGTGAAGAGGCAACCCAAACACTCTCACCCACCGTTTACCTTCTCGTCTAGCGATTCCAGTACACCCTGCTCAATGACTCCAAACGTCGAGATACAAGAAGACTTGGACTAACATTCTATGGCCATCTTTAAGGATCCTGAGAGCCTCCCTCTGAGAATGTGGAATAAAAAGGAATCTCATTGCTCAACTTCCTCACTCTCACTCCTACCAGTACCTTCCTCCTATCTACCCAACTGGGCTAGCTCTACACGACGGACAAGCTATCTAGGTACTCGTCAAACCTCCCTTCCAAGCATGACCTCTGGTCTTGCATTCTCGCTCCCGTTCCTTGAGCATCCGGAGCTAGATAAGTACTTTAAGCTCTAGCTACGAAGGTACAACCTCCATTGTCTGATAGGGTTCTTACACCGGCTACATCTCTCTAGCTTCTTCTCTCATTTTGCACAGGCTTCTCAGACACTTGTGATTCCTTAGGAAAGAGAAGAGGACAATCGAACCGGAAGCCATTAACATTCTCTACTTGATAAGACTTCTGCCTACCCCTTCTTTGATAACCTTCTCTAAACCTGTAGCTTCCCATAATTGAAACTAGCTAGAGGTCAGGCCTGGTGGATCTTAATTTCATGAAATAAGGAAAACCGTGAAATTCAAGTCGCCTTGGCAATGCCTATGTCTAAGTACAACCCCTGTTTCTCCGCTAGGACCTGATGCTTTGGCTACACTGATACAAAATTGATATTGATTTGAAGTTGCACATCAATTATTTATATTAGCAATTCGTTGATTTCAAGTTGCACTTCAATTCGATGAGAGGACGACGCCAGTATTTCCTTGGCTTACTGAAGATGAAGGTAACTATTCTACAGGTCGAATGATTAAATTGAGTAAGGTTATTGGGGTTTCTCTGGAACGACAAGAGGATGGGGGCTAGAGTGTTATTTAGTCGGGAAGGCCTTCCCATTAAGGGGTGTGAACCTACTGGAAATACTGAGGTGGGGCCAGACGTGGCACAGGAGAATTTTTCTCTTAATTCCCTTGTGGGTGACGCAGGTCATAGAGAGGTGGTTAGTTCGCCTAGGCCATCGCATTGTGGGGATAGCATTCCATCAGGGGAGAATCCGGATGGGAACAATTTCAGCAAAACATGGAAAATGTTAACAAGGAACTGAGTAACTTGGTTAGTAATATCAATTATGAAGGGAAAACACAGGAGATGCGCAATAGAAGAAAGTCTTGGGAGTTTAAATGAAGCTCAACATTCTCTTTTGGAACGTGAGGGGGCTTGGTAGCAAGGATAGGGGAATGGCAGTCCGGAGCCTTATTAGTAGGTGGAAGCCCAATTCGTTGGTGGTTCAGGAAACTAAGTTAGCCGGTATGAAGGACTACACTGTTTTTGAGATTTGCGGCAAATGTGGTTTGGTTGGAAGCTATCCCAGCTTTTGGGTCTACTGGTGGAGTGGTGGTGGTTTGGGATCCAGAAGTATTGCAGATGGTAGATGTTTTATTAGGTGGTTATGGTTGGAAAGCTATCCCAACTTTTGGTTCTGTTGGTGGAGTGTGGTGGCGGTTTGGGATCTAGAAGTATTGTAAATGGTATATGTTTTATTAGGTGAATTCTCTGTTTCCATCATATGCAGGAACGTTGAGGATGGCTTTTTGTGGGTGTTCTTGGGTGTGTATGGGCCTAATGATAATGTCTTACGCAATATTTTTTGGGAAGAGTTGGATGGAGTGCATGGGTTGTGGAACCACCATCGGTGTATCGAGGGGGACTTTAACGTTATTAGATTCTCTCATGAGAAGAGTGGGGGTAGCAGTAGTAGAATCACGTCTAGTATAAAGGTTTCTTCAGACTTTGTGGCTAGATATGACTTAGTGGATCTTCCTCTTGCCTGCGCCAAATTTACATGGTGGAACCACCAGGAGCATCCTACGTTGTGCAGGCTGGATAGATTTGTCGTTTGTAGTAGTTGGGGGGCTCACTACCCGGAGGTCATTCAGTCGGCTATCCCCAATCCGGTCTTTAACGACCGTCCGATCTTTCTTGAGTGTGGGGGTATCAAAAGGAAGGCCTCCCCTTTCCTTTTTGAACTGACATGAATGGAAGAGCCCTCTTTTGTCAGCAAGGTGGAGTCTTGGTGTTTTTTTGGGGTCTCTGGGAAAGTCGGCTACGTTTTTTGGAGTTAGCTCAACGACCTTAAAAAGAATCTGAAGGTTTGGAACAGGGAGGTTGTAATCACCCTATTTCTAGCAATATTATAGTACTTTTTATAATACTTTGAACATTATATGTATGTCATTTTAAATGTCTTAACAATAGCTTTATATTGGTATCAAGTTTATCCAATTTGGACTTGTGAGTCAAAAGTTATTGTGTTTAGTTCTGGGCAATATTTTAAATTTTTATATGATTTGGTTTGATATCAAAATATAAAATTTCAAAAAAAAAAAAAAAAAGGCTGTTCAAAATTATAGTCCCACATTGGAAATGAGTGAAAATTTCTGGGTTTTGAACCTCTATAAATAGAGGTGATACCCTAAACTAAATACATAAGTTTTGGGTATTTGTATTCTAACCCCCGAGGTAAGAATATTTGCGAAAAAACCCCTTAACTAGAAGAAATTTTAGAAAATTCTTAGGAATTCCTGAAAATATTGAAGTCATTTAAAAAGTTTTTGTGGGGCCCACTGTCTCGAGATACGCGCTACCTCGAGATTTCCGCAGTACAAGGTTTAAGGATTTGGGATTCTAGCGTATTTACGAGTAAGTACATAGTTATTTATTTTATGCCTTTATTTAATTAATTAATCATTTTATTTATTTATTTATTTATTTATTTTTATTTATAAATGTTATTTTATTTGAGAAATAGTAGAAAATTCACAGAATATTGTAGAAAAAATTCTAGAAAATTCTATTATTTTTGGAGGAAAATGTCTAAAAATGTTATTCTTGCTATCTGTTAAATTTTAGCAAGGAAAAATCACAATTCTTGTATTTTCCACATGAAATGTGTAAATGCATTGATGATTCTTGTAATTTTAAAAGCATGAAATTATGATAGATGAGGACATGTGTAATCTATTTAGTTTGATGAAGTCATGTTCAAATTCATTTAAAATGAGATATATGCGTTTTTCACCCGTTTTTTGTATTCGCTTTCTAAGATATTAATATGGCTTAAATGTTTTTATTTTTAGTTTCAAAATGCAAAAATATGAATGTTATGCATGTAAAGATGTTTCTACAAACATTACTGTTTTATGCATATAAATACGATTAAGGATATGAATAAGAACGTGATTGAAAATGTAGAATATCAGATTAGTTGGAATCAGGCGTTGTCTCATTTCTTTGAGACCCCTTGGTTCTAGTCCCTTAAAGTATCAGGCGTTGTTTTATTTCTTTAAGACCCCTTGGGGTTCCAGTCCCCTAAAGGAGATGCTTTGTCTCATTCATGAGACCCCTCGGGTATTTATACCTAAAAGGAAATTAGGGAATCCGGAGAGAGGATACCTAATGAAACAATTAGTGTGCACATTAGGGAGTCTACTTGTAGGCTAGAAGTGTTGACATCGTACACTAGAAGCAATAGAATGTTGGGATCGGATACATCAAAATCAATAGTTTGACTGTATAGAAATGGTCATGAGTATTCTGATAAGAGAAATGTTAATTATTATGTGAGAGGTCATCCTTGTATTCGGAGTTATACGTAAATAATTAATAGAAAATTGAGTTTTATCGAATTACATGTGAAACTCATTTGCAAATCGTATTTGTTTTAAAATAAACAAAAGCCGGTGATTTATGTGGTTTCATGCATGATGAATGTACTTACTAGGTCCTAGCTTATGTTTTAAAATGTTTTGTTTTCAGGAAGGGATAAGGAGAAGTTGGTTTGATACTTCCAACATTTCTGTTGATAGACATATGTGCTAGAGACGATGTTATATTTTGCAAAGTTTAAAAAGGCTAGTTCGGGAACTGAGGCGTTTTGTCTCAAAAAGGTGAGGCGTAGCCTCGAGGCGGTACCGAGGCATAAGCCTTATTTAAGGCTCAGTTTTTTTTTAAAAAAGTGCTTAAAAAATTCTAAAAAAACTATAATTAATTCTATAAAAATGAGAAACTTATAATGTGAAAAAAATAACTTAAATAAGCATAAAAGTAATTGAGGCTATAACTTTTACCTTACGAGCGACGCTGTTGGGAATGCCTAAATGTTGATATCAAATCTTAAAAAATAACAAAAACAAACCCTAAACTTCCATGCTAGATCTTTTCTACTACTACCATGCTTCTTAGAAACCCTTCTCATCTTCTTCAATCATATTATTAAAAGAAAAAAAAAACCATTAAAGAAGGAAAAATAATTAAATTTTATATATAGTTACGAAAAATAATGCAAAAATCCAAAATATGGTCAAGAGGGAACCCTAGTTTTCTTTCTTGCTTGAGTTTGGTGATGTTGCTCACAAGAAAACTGTAGTAAGTAATGGATTGTGATTCCGACAAGATTTGAACTCTCTAGGAGGATTTCTCTAAAATAGGAAAAACTAGGGTTCAAAGAATTGATTTAAGATTTCTCCATAAAAAATAAGTTTTGGATACTCAAATATGGACCTTTTAGGTCGTTGTTGGTATAAAAGAGTATTAGAGGTGGTATTTTGGAGAAAAAAGAAGCAAAAGTAAAAAAAAATGAAAAAACATAGGGCCACGATTTAGGAAATTATCATATAAACTGAGGCTTAGCTTCAGTTGCGCCTCAGTTAAGTGAGGCTTAAGCCTCGGATAGGTACCTGGAGGCTATATTTGAGCGCCTTGCCTCAAAGCGCGCCTCGAGGCTTACGCCTCGAACGATTTTTTAAACTATGATATTTTGTTTAATTCTTCTATCTTGTAGAAAGATACATGGAATATGTAGGTCTTTCGACCGTGTAGTAACATGTAATTGGTAGTACGATACATATATACAATATTTTTTTATGGGTATATTATGGTTTTGATTGAGGTGAGAGATTATCTGACATTATTAATGTGTCAATAAAGTGCGTTTCATCTTATGGATTGTTTAAACAAAATGAAAAATTATTCGGTGTATTTCCGCTGCATCGTGATACTAATTTTGTTTAACTGCGCGTTTGTATAATCAGATCATGCCTCAAGATACGAGAAAGGTCGACATGACCAAATATCGGATTTGGGGGTGTGACAGAGGTCTTCAGAAGAGTTGACAATAAGATGGGGATGTGCTAGAGGAGATTGCTTGGATAGACAGGCAGGATGAGGATAAGTCTCTCTCGAGTGAGGATTTCAGCAAGAGGATGGATTTGAATAAGGATTTTTTGGCGCTGGCTAAGTTGGAGGCAAAAATCAAGGGTGAGGTCGCTTAAAGAGGGGGACAAACACTAAGTTGGTCCACAGGATTGCCAATGCCAGAAGAAGAGCTAACTATATTTCCAAGCTCCGGGTGGATGGGTCATCGTCGAAGAAGAGAACAATATCATAGAAGCTATTGTTTTTTTTCTACTCCAACTTCTACTCTGAAAGTGCTAAGGTCAGACCAAAGTTGGATGGGTTCGACTTTGAGAAGATTGATGAGGATTAGAGCAAATGGTTGGAAAGACCTATCGAGAAGGAGTAAGTGCTAGAGGCTATCAAATCCTTGGGGGTGATAAGGCGCCAGGTCCCGATGGCTTCCCCTTGCCTTTCTTTTCCCAATGTTGGGCGATAATAGGTCAAGACTTCATGAGCGTTGTGGAGGATTTTTATCAGGATTCGTGGCTGGACTGGAGAGCCAATACCACTTTTATTTCCTTGATCCCTAAGTTACATGGAGTTGAATCTCTAGCCGACTTCTGCCCTATTAGTTTGATTGGCAGCACATATAAAATCATTGCTAAGGTGTTGGCTTTCAGATTGATGAGGGTGTTGGGTAAGATTATCTCCTCCTTCCAAGGTGCGTTTGTGAGTGGGCATCAGATTTTGGATGGTGTGTTGATTGCCAACGAGGTTATTGATTCCAGACTTTGTGAACGTTCCCTGGGCATCATTTGCAAAGTGGATTTGGAGAAGGCGTACGATCACGTTAATTGTTCGTTCCTTGATTATATGATGCGTCGCATGTGTTTTGGTACGCGGTGGAGGAGATGGGTATACACTTGCATTTCTACAGCTCGCTTCTCGATTTTAGTCAATGGTGCCC
Organism: Euptelea pleiosperma; assembly: GCA_035048495.1. Taxonomy (NCBI): domain Eukaryota; kingdom Viridiplantae; phylum Streptophyta; class Magnoliopsida; order Ranunculales; family Eupteleaceae; genus Euptelea; species Euptelea pleiosperma. The sequence continues at coordinate 19,505,772 of CM068544.1, read as the reverse complement.
CAACAAGCTTTTTCAGGGGCACGAGAGGGCTGTGTCAGGGGGATCCTTTATCCCCGTATCTATTCCTCATTGTGGCGGAAGTGTTGAGCCGGATGGCCTCCAAGGCGGTTGATGGAGGTCTCTTGGTAGGCTTCAAGGTAGGAGAGGAGGGCCCTTCAATCTCCCACCTGCAGTTTGCAGATGACACCATCTTCTTCTTGAAGGCTTCCATGGCGCAAGCCCAGGTCTTGAGAGGGACCCTCAGGTGCTTTGAAGTGGTTTCTGGGCTCCGCGTCAATCTAGCCAAAAGCGAAGTCTTTGGGGTGGGTGATGGGGGTGTTTGGATGCGGTGGCAACCAGTTTGGCTTGCAAAAAGGGGAAGCTTCCCACAGTGTATTCGGCCTTCCACTTGGGGTGAAGTATAGATCCAAAATCATTTGGGATCCGGTTGTGGAGCGCTTTCACAGAAAATTGGCCTCGTGTAAAAGAGCGTATCTATCCAAAGGTGGCAGACTCACTTTGGTCAAGAGCACCATGTCTAATTTGCCTATTTACTACCTCTCCCTGTTCTCCATCCCTATGGGGGTCGCTAAGAGAATCGGAAAGCATTATGAGGAATTTTTTATGGGATGACAGAGAAGACATCCAGAAGTTTCATCTTGTTAGCTGGTTGAGGATCTACAAGCAAAGAGAGGAGGGCGGACTCGGGGTGCGCCACATCAAAATTATGAACGCCCTGTTGGGTAAGTGGTTATGGAGATTCGGGTTTGAGAGGGAGAGCTTATGGAGTAGAGCGATTTTGGCCAAGTAGGGAGTTGAGTCTTTCGGATGGGACAGCAGGGTCCCGACCTCTTCTTACGGGACAGGGGTGTGGAGAGCCATCTCCAAGTTGCTGGGGGAGATCAAGAATGGCAACAAATTTAAAGTGGGTAATTGTAACAATGTTAGATTTTGGGAAGACAGATGGTGTGGGGATCTTCCTCTTAAAGATGAATTCCCATCGATCTTTGACATTTCTAATCGTAAAGGCGAGTCGGTCTGTGCTGTTCCTCTTTTAAGGTGGGCATCCTATCTTGGGACTTGGGATTAAGAAGGTGGATCAATGATTGGGAGATGGATACAATGGCCTTTTTATTGAACCAGCTTGAAAGGGTGAAGTTGTCGGACAGCGTAGAGGATATTAGATGGTGGATCGATGATTTCAAGCGGAGATTCTCGTCAAATCCTTTTACTCCACCCTCAAGGGCCACAGTCACAGTGCTGTCCCCACTAAGATCTTATGGAGGACCCCTATTCCTTCCAAAGTCATCTTCTTCACTTGATGCGCAATGTTGGATAAGATTCTCTCAGTGGAGAAGCTGAGGAAATGTAGACTCCAGTTACCTAGCAGATGCATCTTATGTTGTGGCGCCGAAGAGACCACCAATCATATGCTCATCTTATGCTGTGCCTTTTTGGTATGTCTTGCGTCATTCCTCATTCTGTGGTCGAGACCTTCGTGGGCTGGTATTCTAAAGCTTTTTCAGCAAGCGGTCGAGTGCTTTGGAGGCTTGTTCCGTTCGCCATTTGTTGGGATTTGTGGAAAGAAAGAAATCGCCGGACTTTTGACGATAAGGAGGCCAAGTTCAAGGAGATAGTGTTGAACATTAAAGCCACTCTGTATCATTGGGGTTCTGTCATTCCTGTGTTTAAAGGGTTCAGATTTGAGGACTTTGTTTTCCTGTGGGATCGTCTGATTATGTAGTAGTTGCCCCCTTTGTAGTTTTGTTTTGGTAGGAGGGGTCGGGTTTTTTTGGCACTCGTTGTGCTCTTTGGAGCTGTTGTACGGTCTCTCTGTTGGGCCTTCTCAGCCCTTTTATATATATATATATATATATCCATCTTTTACCGATGAAAAAAAAATATTCAAGTTGAAAATTTGTTCACTAGCTTTTTCTTAATTTTTTTCGGGACCCGAGCACTTCCTGTAATTATCAGCTTCAACCCATGACATTCAAATATTTTTGTTTTTTTATGCTACCCAATGACACAAAATGTATTTTCCCAGGAAGGTTAGATAACTTGATTGATCTATTGAAATTTGGTTGTCCACCCCAATCAGCATTTGTAAACTGCATAAACTATTTTCTTTATATGAAATCTAAGGGGCTCCTACCATATCAATTGTCATACTTGGTTCGCTGCTGTTGTAATGTCAGGTATTTGCAAAATAGGTATTGCATTATGTTCATGACATTCCTATATCCTATAGTAATCTATATCTGGCTGAGAAGCATACCCCTGACTTGAAAACATTTTGTATTTTCAAATTCTATCCACTAATAAGTGCACCCATTCAACCCCACAAATCCAAAACCCCCTGTTTCTCCACTAGCACCTGATGCTTTGGCTACACAGATACAGAATTGATACTGATTTGAAGTTGCACATCAATTATTTATATTAGCAATTCGTTGATTTGAAGTTGCACATCAATTATTTCTATTAGCAATTCGTAAATATTCAAGTTGAAAATTTGGTCAGTAGCTTTTTCTTAATTTTTTCGAGACCCGAGCACTTCCTGTATTTATCAGCTTCATCCCATGACATTCAAATAATTTTGTTTTATGCTACCCAATGACACAAATGTATCTTCCCAGGAAGGTTAGATAACTTGATTGATCTATTGAAATTTGGTTGTCCACCCCAAGCAGCATTTGTAAACTGTATAAACTGTGTTCTTTATATGACATCTAAGGGGCTCCTCCTACCATATCAATTGTCATACCTGGTTCGCTGCTGTTGTAATGTCAGGTCTTTTGCAAAATAGGTATTGCGTTATGTTCGTGACATTCCTATATCCTATAGTAATCTGTATCTGGCTGAGAAGTGCACCCAATCAACCCCACAAATCCTAAAACTGCTGCCAATATCTTCCTGACTTCTGCACTTCCATACTGATGTCAATCCTCTGTGTGTGTGTGTCTCTCATATAGGCTGCTTATTAATCAAATATAAGCTTTTGAACTCTTGCTTTCATTAATTATTTGGCATACTCTCTTTTTTCGGACCACTTTATATACACTGCTTTGGGCAGTGTTGAATCAATCACTTTTTTTAGTCACTAATTGCTGCTTTTTTTTTTTTTTTCTCTCTTGGCAGTTCAAAGAGATAACATGGCTACTGGAATATGTCAGTTATTGGAGAAGAAGGATGGTATCTTCCGGCAGAAAATGATGGGAAAGCGGGTTAATTATGCATGTCGGTCTGTCATATCTCCAGATCCCTATTTAGCAGTCAATGAAATTGGGATTCCTCCTTATTTTGCATTGAGATTAACATATCCAGAAGTAAGGGTGGTGAACTAATTTGCTTACAAGAATAATAGAAAAACATTTGCTTTCATCCATGATCGGCACATACCCATAGATAAAGTCTTGTGTTCGTACCTTCAGCCTGCATACATGCTCTAAAATTCATACATGCCCATTTGCACATCCCAGTATACTTACAAGTGCACTATTACATCCATGGAATTTTGTTCTACTTATGTTTTGTTTGTGCGCATTAATGCATGTTTGAATGGATGAGTGGAAATTTTTAGTAGTATGAGGTTCATCTCAGATTGCTTCTTATATATGATTCTACAGAGAGTGACTCCTTGGAATGTTAACAAGCTGAGGGATGCTATCATCAATGGGCCTGATGTGCATCCTGGAGCTACACACTACATAGATAAATTAGCAACTGTTAAACTACCACCAAGCAGAAAAATGCGTATGTCAATTTCAAGGAAGCTACCCTCCTCAAGAGGAGTTGTTACACAACCTGGGAAGAGTGTAGAACACGAACTCGAAGGGAAGGTTGTCTATCGCCATTTGCAAGACGGAGATATTGTGCTCGTAAATCGACAGGTACGGTGTAATTGGACATGATATCATGTTTTTGTTTCTTTGTAATTTGTATTGCTCACTTTACTGTTTTTGCATGTCATATTGATGCAAAATAGGGGTTGGGCACCCCTATTTGATAATGAGGCCTACCTTCTCACCTTTTAGAGCATTTTTTTTTTTGCTTTCCAAAAGACCAAATTTAAGGGGTGTGTTGGGTGCCTCCTTCAAGGTTTACAATCTCGGTCTTGTTCAGTCTCGATTAGCTGATGGATGAGACATAATGAAGATACGTTGCTGACTGATTGATATGAAGATATGTTACACCGGACTATTTTAATGCTTAATCAAGCTAAAACATGGTGTTTAATGAAGTAATACTTATTTTTATAGCAAATAATTCTACACGTTGTTAAGCACTAAAAATTAATTTTCTAGCATGCGTGTTGGTACCTTACTAGAAAGAGATATCTCCAGCCAAGACACTCCAAGACGGGAATGATACTTTCAATGAATAGCCCCATTGTCAAAACCAGGGGGTCCCAAATCACATCCCTATATATATTAGAATTTAGAAGACAAACACTATGAAGTCTTGTAAAATATAAGTAAATATATGACAATGTATGGTCCTGTATAAAAAGTACGTAATGAAATATAATGAACTACAATTGTTATTTGTAGATCCCGATTGTGTCTGTGAGTTACATAAATCAGTTTTGAAAATATTTTTGTGTTTAGATTTTTATTAATGAAACTGGAATTTTAATTCGAAAAATAATGAAAAAGTTTAATCAATTCATACATATATGTTTCATCGGTAAAAACACTATTTATATTCCATAATTTCTTAGTATTGTTTAAATTGATGAAATTATTGACCAATATCAAAATATTATTTACTCTATGAAAATCATGAAAACAAATTTTTCTTGGATTTTCTAGGTCTCCCGTTCAACTACTCACTTGTAGTGTCTTTAGTATAAAAACATAGCTTTCCTCTAGTTTTACAGCTATTTAGTTTATTTTCAATAATTAAAGGATTATTCTTGATGGTCTCCCAATTAAAATTGACAACCAAGAAATGCTTCGAAGTGACCAATTTCGTCACCTTGGTGCTACTATTTATAAGGAAGGGGAGATTGGGGAGGATGTTATCCATAGATTAGAATGGGGTGGCTAAAGTGGAGATGTGCTTTTGAGGTGCCATCTGATTGACGTGTGCCAATTAGACTAAGAGAAAAATTCTATGGCGGCAATAAGTCCGCCAATGCTTTATGGTGCAGAATTTTGAGCAATTAAGGAACAACGTGGAATGAAATAAGTATACCCGAGATGAGGATGTTGAGATGGATGTGTGGTAAGACAATGAGAAACCAAATTAGAAATGAACGCATTCGTGAAAATATAGGAGTAGCCCCAATAAGTGTCAAAATGAGGGAAGGTCGATTGTGATGGTTTGGTCATGTACAACGAATTCCAATGACAACCTTAGTGTGGAGGAATGTGTAAGTCGAAGGGCCTCAAAGAGCGAGGGGAAGGCCAAAATGTACGTTGAGTGAGGTTTTGAGAGGAGATTTTAGAAACTTGCCTTAGCGGAAGAGATGGCTTTAGACAGGATTGAATGGAGGAACTGGATTCGTGCAGCTGACTCCATACTGTTTGGAAAAGGCTTATGATGATGAAAGAATATTTATCTTTGAAAAATAGCACAATATATGGATCTGTTAGAGCAGCCATAAACCTTTCACTTATAATTAACTGAATCCTAATCGTGTACTTCTATTAGGGGTTTGTTTTGAATTTTGTTGTTTGTTTCGAAATTTATGATTTTTCACAAATATTTAAAAATTGCCACTAGATCTCACAATAATATGTGGATTTGGTACATCATGGTTCAATGATCGTACACCTATTTTTGGTTGTATTTAAAACAAATGCTTTAAAATTGGAAAATGAACGCTAGTCACCTGGAAGAAGAAACTGTACCCAAGAGCTTCTAACCTTCAACTCAAGGCTTACATTCGACTTTTGCAAACTCTATTTACACTAATTGTGTCATTTTCGGTTTATCTAGAGGATGATGTGTGTTAGGTCAAATGGGAGTGGAGAAAGTGACAAGCGAAGCATAAAAAATGGGTGTGCTTCGGTCTGTATCCTATGATTACAATATGGATCAGATACGTTAGGATACATAAAGAATTCGGATATTCCACTTATGTATTGTATCGTATCTTTCAAATAGTACTTACAATGCATTCAGTATTGACATTTATACCATGCTATGGACCATTTTGTTTATAGAATTAGAGCTGGGTGTCTGGAATGGAGATGCTTTTCTAGATTCTTACTGAATGATTAATGTAGACAATAGAGAAAGGATGCTAATAATAAGGATACAAATGGCTGCAAGCCTACAAGCAACAAAAAGCGTGGGAGCAGGTTCTAGGAAGCAGAAGCAGCCCTATCATCTTACGAGATGCTTGTTGCACACATCTTGAGCTGCACAGTGTTGAGGAACAACAAATAGGACTTGAGGTGTGCCCTGAAGTTGCATAGCCAATGAAGTGTACACCTAAATTTATAGTTCCCAAACTTCCATTCAAATGAAAGAGTTGAGACTATCTTGCTATCCTTAAAATGGCACTAACTCATGTTATTGCAGATCTAAACAAGCTTAAGGAACAGTCCCTGCACCATGCCTACAAGTCTTGGCCCCTATTACTCATTAATATACATCTTTACTTCTTTACTCATCCCCACAAAAAAGAATAATCTGAACAGACCATTTGTTATAGTGTTTTTTAACGTAGGGAATGAGCTTGGGCATGAGGTGAGGTGCTTCACTAGACAAAGCCTTGAGGCATAAACCTCAAGGAGTAAGGCGCAAGCCTCTCGAGCATGCATTTTTAAGTAGATAAATAATTAACGGGCACTTCTTCGGTGCGCCTAGGAATCTTCATGCACTATGCGCGCAAGCTTCAAATGCCTTTTAAAATACTGATCTGTTTGGCTCTTATGTAACTAAAGCATGTGTGGTTGCTTGATGTTTTCTCTACACACTGTAATGGAAAGGGTCAACCATCATATTACATCTTGTATTCATATGTTACATTTTGTTGGATATTGTTTTACAGTTTTCGGTTTGATTTCTTCTTGGCTGATTTCTCGTTTACCATGCATCATTATTTCATGGTGATATCTAGCAATATTGGTTTTTGAGTGTTGATAGACTCTCTCATTTGCATTGGTAGCCTACACTTCACAAGCCGAGTATAATGGCACATGTTGTCCGTGTCTTGAAAGGGGAGAAAACACTTCGCATGCACTATGCAAATTGCAGGTTTGATTTTATCTTTTTATTTTTCAATTCTTTTCTAGTTTGTAAGCATGGTTGTGTAGTTGGATAACTGAACTTCAATGGTTGTCCTGTTTGCAGTACTTACAACGCGGACTTTGATGGTGATGAAATGAATGTTCATTTCCCACAAGATGAAATTTCGCGCGCCGAAGCTTTCCATATTGTGAATGCAAATGAGCAATACACTGTACCAACAAGTGGTGCACCTATCAGGGGCTTGATTCAGGTTTAGAAATTGTAAACTGATCATCAATTCTCCATGAGCACTCCATATTTTTTTACCTTTAAAGGGATTTTAATATTTATATTACCATATTTGTCATTTATTCAATGGTCTCCACCATTCATGGTTCTATATTGCTTTATTCTTCAGGACCATATTGTAAGTGCCGTACTTCTCACAATGAAGGACACCTTTCTAACTCAAAATGAGTACAATCACCTTCTCTGCAGTTCTGGTGTGTCTGCTGCTGAACGAGGTTCATTCATTAGTAAATCTGGCCAAAAGGTTTCCACAGTAAATTATGAAGATGATATACAACCTATTCTGCCTGCTATTTGGAAGCCAGAGCCGCTATGGACTGGGAAACAGGTTAAATCTAGAAATACGTGATATACTCGTGCATCTTTATTCTAAATGTAAACAATAAAGATTGGATCTAAAGAACCACTAAAAATGGATTTTAGGGAAAAAATGATATCATGCTTTCATTGATAGCACCTTTAAAGTTTAAAATATTCTTAAAACTGTAGATATAGTAATCTACTGGTCAAAAGTTTTGTTGAATCATTTTTTTTTTTTGCTTGTTGCTTTTCTAGGTCATAACTGCAGTGCTAAATCACATAACTAGTACTAGAGGTCTTACACCTTTTACTGTTGAAAAGAGGGGGAAGATTCCAAGTGAATATTTTGGAGGGGGGAGTTGTGAAGACAGGTTGCTAATTCATAAGAACGAGTTTGTGCATGGAGTGATTGACAAAGATCAGTTTGCCAAGTACGGTTTGGTTCATACAGTCCAGGAGCTCTACGGTTCAAATATTGCGGGCATTTTGCTTTCTGTGTTAAGTCGCCTATTTACGGTGTTTTTGCAGGTTACGTTGATTTGCTTTCATTTTGATTTCTGTTGTAACTGAAATTGATCTTGCTATCTGAATACTTTGTTAGTTCACATATTTAAATTGAAAAATATGATGCTTACCATTCAGATGCATGGATTCACATGTGGAGTAGACGACCTTCTAATAGTACAGAATTCAGACATGGAAAGGAGGAAGAAACTTGAAAGTAGTGAAAAAATCGGTGAACATGTCCATTCTCAGTTCATCGGTTCCGAGGAAGAGGATATAGGTTTGTATTGATTTTTAATATGCTGTCCTGTAAATTTCCAATGTTATTTCATGTTAACATTTCGTTGAAATTGAGATTTCAAACTGTTTCAGTGCTTTATTTTGTTTCATACTTCTGCTCTGGATGAGAATGAACATATCATCTCTGTCTTTTGATACGATTGTTTTGCATAAATTCCTATTCGACAACAAAAACTCTTATGAATTTGAAATATATGTGGAACTCTTCAAGCAATTGGTGAAGGTGTGATGGAACTCCATTCAGGCTGTTAGAAAAGAGTTGCCCTTGGAGGATAGGGAGGAGGGATATGGTCTTTAAAGGAGCTTGAATTGGTGATTCGAAGAGAGGAAAGAGGCAAAAGTTGAGACTTTAGTAGTGGTTGAAAAGGTGATAATAACACACCTTTCGGCTAATGACTGAAAGAGAACAAATTCAATAAGAAGAATTCAAATAGGGGAAGATGTTGCTGAGGAAGAAGTTGAAAGTTGAATTTAGGGTTAGGATTCCAAGAGAAGTAGAGGAAGAAAGAAAGAGATTAGGGTTTTTGAGAGAGCATGTGTTAACTAACATGACTCCCTACCTCTTCATTATATATAAGAAATACAATGGACAAAAATGCCCTTACCAAATGTACATGGTCCCTAACAACATAAATGGTACACTTGTCAACACTCTCCCTCAAGTTGGTGTGTAGATATCTATCATGCCCAACTTGCTAAGACACTGATGTAATTGATAATTGGAGATTCCCTTTGTGAATACATCAACTACTTGCTCTTCAGTCTTCACAAATGGAGTACAAACCTCTCCAGATAGGATCTTTTCTTGTATGAAATGTCTATCCTCCACTTCAATATGTTTTGCACGATCATGTTTGACAGGATTATGTGTTATACTGATGGCTGCCTTATTATCACAATAAAGGCTAAGTGGATCAATAACAGGAAATCCTAGCTTTGCAACTAAGGTCCTTATCCATAACATCTCACACAAGTCGTGAGCCATAGCACGGAACTCTGCTTCTGCACTGAATCGAGCCATAACTGGCTGCTTCTTACTTCTCCAAGTCACAAGGTTGCCCCCAACAAAGGTGCAATAACCGGATGCGGATCGTCTATCATCTTTAGTACAGGCCCAGTCTGCGTCTGTATAGGATTCCACTCTCATTTGGCCATTCTGCTTGAAGAGGAGTCCCTGACCAGGAGAGGATTTGAGATATCTCAAAATCCTATTTGCAGCCTCCAGGTGGGTCGCTTTAGGTGAGTGTGCATATACTAGCTAATCACACTAACATCATAGGCATTGTTCGGCCTAGTCAAAGAGAGGTAGATCAATCTACCACCAAGTCTCTGAAAGCTCTCAACATCTTGCAACAACGCACCATGAGCATCTACCATCTTGTGATTTTGCTCTATCGGGGTGTCCACAGGCTTGGCTCCTAATTTCCCAATGTCCGTAAGAAGGTCAAGAATATACTTTTTTTGGGAGATGAAGATCCTCTGACTCGATCTAGCCACCTCTATGCCCAAAAAATATTTCAAGGGTCCCAAATCCTTTGTTTCAAACTCATTTGCCAAGTAATTCTTGAGTTTTGCAACTTCTGTAACATCATTACCAGTCACAATGATGTCGTCCACATACACTATAAGAGTAGTGATGCTTTTCACATGGCGTTTAACAAACAAGGTATGATCGGCTTGGCTTTAAGTATAATCCAGAGCTTTGACTGCCCTGGTAAACTTCTCAAACCAGGCTTTAGAGACAGTTTTAGTCCATACAGGGACTTTTTCAGTCTACAGACTCTCTTGTCACTTCCTGTTGGGAGGAAGCCTGGGGGAGGACTCATATATACCTCTTCCTTGAGGTCTCCATGAAGGAAAGCATTCTTCACGTCGAGTTGATGAAGTGGCCATGATTGGTTGGCCGTTAATGATATAAGAACTCTGATGGAGTTCATCTTTGCAACTGAGGTAAATGTCTCTACATAATCAATCCCGTATGTCTGAGAGTACCCCTTGGCTACCAGTCTAGCCTTGTACTTTTCTACTGACCCGTCTGCTTTGTACTTCACTGTATAGACCCATCTGAACCAACTGGTTTCTTCCCCCTAGGCAATTCAACTAGTTCCCAGGTTTTGTTCTTCTCCAAAGCTCTCATTTCTTCCAGCATTGCATCTTTCCATTTGGATGCTTTAATCCTTCCGCTACTGATGAAGGAATCGAGATGGTAGACAGAGAAGTAACAAAGGATCTGTAAGATGGAGACAAGCCCTCGTAGGAACAAAGTTACTAAGGGGATGTTGTGTACAACTCCGCTTATCCTTTTGAAGGGCAATAGGAAGATCAAGAGCACACGTATCAGTAGGAAGTAAAGATATAGAAGGCTCAGGAGAAGGTGTATTACTTGGATCCAAGGATGGAGCAATTGGTACACCTGGACATGTATCAGTTGTGGCCTTTCCTCTTCGGGTATAGACCTTGAATTCCCCTAGAGCACTACTAGAACTTCTATCAACTCCCACAGTAGGCCGACCAGTCTTCTCGACCAAGACAGTGGGAGGAATAGGAATAGGGAGAGGGACAATTGAAGGCCTCTATTCACCACAACTCCGCTCCCCCTGAAGAGAGGCAGGAGAGAAAAAAAGGAAGGCTCTCGGAAGGTGACATTCATGGAAATAATTCGTTTCCTAGAAGAGGGGTGATAACACCTGTACCCCTTATGGGAAGAAGAATAGCCAAGGAAGACGCATTTGAGAGCCTTAGGATCCAATTTGGTGCGGTTTGTACTAAGAATGTGAACATAACAAACAGATCCAAACACGCGAGGTGGAACAACAAATAAGGGAGAATTAGGATTAAGAGTCTGATAAGGAGTGTGAAAATGCAAGATGCGGGATGGCATGCGATTAATCAATAAAGCAGCAGTAAGAACAACATCACAGCAGAAAGATTTAGGTATAGAGCTACCAATAAGAATGGATTGGTAGCGAGATACCTCAAGAAGATGACGGTTCTTTCGCTTAGCGACACCATTTTGTTGAGTATAGCTGCAGGAATGTTGTTGACCAATCCCGTGGTCATCGAGATAATGCTGAAGACCACCAACCATGTATTTACCCCCTTGATCAGTATGGAGGTGTTTGATCAAAGAACCAAATTGTGTCTGGATCATCCCATGAAAAGTTTGGAAGATGGAATAGACTTCATCTTTCGATTTCATAATGTAGATCCAGGTACTCCTGGTATGATTTTCTACAAAACTAACAAAATATCGAAAACCAAGAGGTGAAGTAACTAGGTCAGGACCCCAAACATCAGAATGTACAATATCTAACGGAAGCAAAGTACGATTGCCCCTGGAAGGGTAAGAGGAGCGACAATGTTTCGCAAGTTCACAAGTTTCACAATGCAAATCATTAACAGAAACATGAGTAAATAAAGAAGGATGCAAGAGTTTTAAGTACTGAAAAGAAATATGTCCAAGGCGAGCATGCCAACAGAAAATAGACTCGAGACTACTACTACGACTATGGGATTGAAGGGGGGTAAGCTCCACAGGCGGTCCATCGAGAAGATAGAGTCCATCAACTTCATGTCTAATGCCAATCATCCTCCTTGTCTCCTAGTCTTGAAATAAACATGAAGAAGGGGAAAAAGTGACATTTCATTTTAAGCTTTCAGTGAGAGAGCTAACAGAAAGGAGCTTAGAGGTAAAGAGAGGGACATGTAAAACAGAAGACAAGGAGAACTTAGGAAAGAGATGTACATTTCCTTTCCCAGAAACAGAAGAAAGAAACCCATCAACAATTTTAACTTTATCTCTACCAGAACAAATAGAATAAATAGAGAAGGGTAAAGAGTTACCCGGCATGTGTTCAGAAGCACCTGAATCAATGATCCCGGTAGGACTGGGTGAAACAATAGACACATGATGGGCATTGCTAATGGTACCTAACTAAGCGAAGGAAGAAGTGGCAGAAGAACCCTCAAGTTGGGCAAGGAACCTCCAGAGGTTGTCGATCTCAGATGGTTGCACAGGCATAGTGCAGGATGGCGAATCCTGAGTAGCCACAAGTGGTGATGTCCAAGTAGGCGAATCCTAGGGAAGACAAATAGAAGCCTTCGAAATGCATTGTGAGCAGCAGGTGCCGCTGGACGGGTGAGGTGGGGAGGTCGATCATGTAACTTCTAGCATTTAGCCTTCACATGTCCAAGACGGCCACAATAGTCACATTTGGGTTGTTCCCGAGTAGAAAATTGCCCAATGGAGGGTGTAGATGCAGGTGTAGATGGTGCCATAGAAGGAGTGAAGGCACGGTTCTTTTGAGGTCGCTGAGTAGTAGGTGCAGACACTAGTGCAGATGTCAAGATCCGATCTCTTCGGTACGAAGATTGGGGTCATCACTCTACGATGACTCTCCTCACTCTGAACATAGGAGTAAATCTGACTAAGGGAGGGAAGCGAGTCACGGCTAAGAATCTGAACACGAGCTAGCTCATACTCCGAGTTAAGCCCTGAGAGAGACTCGAAAATCCGTGTTTCCTAACAATTTCTGATGTCGGGTAATACAGAGAGTGCCAGTACAATCAGGCTGGTATGTATGATAATAATCGAGCTCTTCCCACATGCTCCTAAGCATAGCAAAGTAATCGGATATGCTCTTATACCCCCGCTGAAGGTGAGAGATACTCTGGCGAAGTTGAAAGGCATGGGCCAAATTCTAATGCTGGGAGTAAGTCTGAAAAGCGATGTCCCATACGGCCTTGGCTGTATCCATGAATAAAAAACCACGACTGATATGTGGCTCCAAGGAATTGAGAAGCCATGGCATGATGGTGAGATTCTGTCTCCCATTTCTCTGAAAAAGGGTCAGCTGCAGTCTTAGACTCTCAAGTGCAGTGATACGCCCGTTAATGTATCCCAATTTCCCGCGGCCATCAATATACATCCAAGCTACCCTTGACCACTCCTGATAATTTTTTCCATTTAGCTTAAAAGAAGTAATCTGTCGGCCGGGATTCTCAAAACTCACATGAGTCATCATTTTACCTTCGGTACCACTTGAGACAGCTTCGGTGCTCTTAGAGGACCATCCAGTAGAGACAGTAGGAGGGTCGGTAGCAGTTGAATTGAAGAATTAGGGTTAGGTTTAGGGTTTCAAAGTAGAGAAGAGAGAGAGAAGAGGGAAGAAAGGATGTCATGTAATTAGGTCACAATGACTCCATAATTCTTATTTATGTAAAAAAGGAATTACAAAAGACAAATATACCCCTCAAGGGGAGTATTTACAGAACTACACCTAATACATGAAATATACGTAGAAATATGTATATGATAACACTCCCCCTCAATGTACCTTCTGCATGTTAAATCTTGGCCTCCCTCTAGGGTGGAATTACCATTCTAGGTGTGTTTGGAATCAATGATTGGATGCTTTGAGAAGAGTTTGGCTCTATGAACCAAGATTTTTAATTAGAGGGTAGGATCCTTCTCATTAAGAGCACAACAGCTAGTTTCCCGGTTTATTACAGATCCCTTCTCGAGATCTCCTCAAATTGGTTGTTTACTAGTCAAAAAATCGAAAAGGGATCTCTTGTGGCGTGGGAGAAGAAATATGATTTGGTGAATTGTAAAATAGTTGTAGTGGCCTAAAAAGGGGTGTGGTTTGGGCATAAGAAATTTGAAGACGATGAAGGTTCATTACCTACGACAAAGCGTGATATCTAGTAAGTTCGGGTTAAGGAATTGTGGTAGCTTTATCAGATAGAGTACAGGTTTTGGAAGGCATCAAGGAAAGTTTCTGTTGTCAAGGGCTTATTTGTAATACTTTATATGTTACAGGGATCTCCTTGTCATTATGGTGATAGTTCTAATATTATAAATATTGGTGAAATCGTGGAGCTCATTATGCTCTACATGATTTCACCCTTTCTCCCATCTTCTCTTCTCTTCTCTCTCTAACCCTAACTCTCTTATTCTCTCTCTTTCTCTAATTGAGTACAACATTAATCACAACATGGTATCAGAGCATGGTTCTGTAACCATGACTCAACTCTAGAGGAAATTGAAACCCTAGGGATTATGGAATAATAGAAAGGGGCTGACCAAAGGCAAAGATTATCTCTCGTGGTTAGTCACTTGACGCAGAAGCCTGGAGAAGTGATCCCAGGCAATATTGTAGCGTTGTAGGCCTCCAAAGGTTTCGAAAACCCTAGCCGCCACATTGGCAAGTCTCCAGAGGGTTCGAAAACCCTAGCCGCCATAGCTACAAGGATCAAGAGGGTCTAGAAACCCTAACTGCACCGTTTAGGCAAGTCCAGAAATGCCCCCAGGCATTGTTGGAAAGTTTCCAGGGCTAATTGCACCCCTCATAAGTCTAGAGAAGACCTCCCGGGAGGTGGCGTCCCCTTCAGACATTTGGAGAACTCCCTCCAGACCTAGTCGCACCTCAGCGTTTGCCGCACTCTTCAAGACTTTGGAGAACTGCTCCCAGGCATAGCTTCACCCTTCAGAAGCCCGAAATACTACTCTCGGGCCTAATTGCAGGTCCCCAGACCCTGGAGAATTGCTCCCGAGCCTAAACGTAGGCCGCATACCTTGGAGAACTGCTCTTGTGCCTAACCTTAGGTCCCTAGACCCTGGAGAAAGTCTCCAGGAAACTCTCCGAACCTTCGGAACACTTAACAAGTGACTTCTAGTCAGTTTGGGGTGTTTCGAATCCTTTCGGGCCACCATCCACAGCTTCTGGTGTGCATCCTTAACTTGTGTAGGTTGCCCTATTCCTCAGAAAGGGGAGTCATGGTGACCACAGTTTGAGACTAAAGATCACTACAGTGAAGCTTGATGGGTCCAACTACCTTGAGTGGTCCAAATCCGCCACATCACTAGACGAGTCACTGCACCCTTTGAAGTTGATGCCACATTTGAGAGATGGGAAGCGAAGAACTCGATGGTTATGTCATGGCTGCTGTATTCCATGCACCCATCGATTAACTAAGGCTTTCTCTTTCTTCTTTTGGATATTTGGGATGCAGTATCTTAAACCTATTCCCAAGTTGGGAATTTTGTTAAGATGTATGAACTTCAACAGGAGATAGATCTACTGAAGTAAGGAGACCTTTCACAGGGGACATACTATGCTACTTTACGAAGTAAATGGGAAGTGGTAGATCACTACCAAACCTACACTTCTTCCTACACGACTGATGCTACAGATTTTTGGAAGATGATTGAATGGACTTGCATAATTGAGTTTCTGTGTGGTTTGAACCAGAGCTATGAGCAGGCTCATGTCAATAAGGTTTTGGGACATGCACATGAAACATAAGGGTGCGGTTAACATCCATCAGATGACAGACATTGGACTTAACTTAGGTATGGCACGACATAAATTAGACAATGAAAGATGTCGTAAACAAAAATGCCACTGAAGTGGCAACACAGTTGCACTCGTCGCAGATGCAGGTGCACTAGTGGCCAGATAGTATAAACCATCATTCTCATTCCCCAAACCAATCACCTTCTTTGTCTTGAGATCCTGAAAAACATATGTAAGAGAAAAGGTTGCGGAGCACTATAATGATTTATTGAGTTGATTAACAGATAAAAGAAATTAAATAGAAAGTCAGCAACAAATAAAATGGAGGATAAAGAAATAGATGGAGTAGGGTTAATATCACCTTTCCCCAAAACTTTACGAGTGGACACATCAGCTAAAACAATATGAGATCTGATGGACTGAAGATAGAGAAGATGGAAGGTATACGAGACATATGAGCACTAGCCCCGGAATCGATGATCCAGGACGAAGGAGACTTGGTGGCCAAACATACAGAATTACTTGTATTGGCCATAGAGGCTGTAGGCTGTGAAGAACTGGCTGTCAAGTTGAGCAGTATACTGAGAAGGAATAGCACCAGTGGGTGCCTGAGAGGGTGGATCTGTGGGTGGATGAAAAGACTCATAAGATTCCTTATTGGCCCAAGCAGGCTTGCCCCATTTATCCCAACAATACTGCTCTGTATGTCCAGAGTAGCCACAATACGTACACTTCATCTCACCATCACGACCACCATGATTACCAGAACCACGACTATCACGACCACAAGAACCACCACGACCACCACGGGAGGCATTCTGAAGACGAGAAAAGGCATTAGCTACAGTTGGAAGAGACTCACTGGCCAAAATCTGTTCTTTAATCGAATTGTACTCAAGATTCAAGTTGGACAAAAACAAGTGAAGATTAGTGGTCAGGGGTTGATACTGCTGAAGTCCCTCCCACATACCCTGGAGTGAACAATAATACTCACTGAGGGATTTATCTCCTTGCTTTGTAGTGAACATAGACTCAAAGAAGTCATAAATTCGGGAGACATTCCTCTCCTGAGAGGACATCTCTCAAACTACAATTCAGATTTGCTTGGCGGTATCAATATATATGACTTTTGATGAGACTGACGGCTCCCTCTTGTTCCAGAACCACGTCATAACCATGGCATTCTCACTTTGCCAATCTTCATACTTCTTATTATCTATCGGTGGTGGATCTTCAATGAGAAATTTCAATTTCTTCTTGGCGCACATAATGTTTTTTAATAGAGTGAGACCATGGAAGGTAGTTGGTGCCGTTCAACTCCACAGATGTAATCTGAGCACCAATACTATCCCAAGCAAAAGCAAGAGGCTTTCCATCAACAGAAACACTCGAAACACTCGAACTGGCCATCTGGAAGATGTAAAATACTAACTTTCGCACAAGATGTCAGAAAAATCCTAAACCAAAAGCATACAACCTCTAAAATCAATCTAGGGGAGCGATAAGGGTCGATAGACACACCTGCCTGTGGTTTTTAAAAAAATAAAAAACCTAACAGAGCTTCAGGAGAGAGAGATGGTGGAAAAAGATCCAACTTCTGCTCAAAGCATCAAAAAATTTCTAAACCAGCTTCAAACAACCCCTAAAATCAAGTTTTAGGGAGGGCGGCAAGGGTAGGAGAACACCTGACCTTCAAATCGTAGAGAAACATGAAAACGAAAAAAATATCTCGACGAGCGAAAGATTGAAACCTACATCTTGGGGTTTCAAAACCACATATGGAAGCTCCTCAACCTTTAGACACACCAACAACAAATACCAAAAAACCCTAGATACGCATCTAGGTGTAAACAAACCTCAAACAAATAATTGCTAAAGTTTTGTTTATATCAAAACCTTCAAAACTTTATTCTAACTTGAAGATGATGAAGAAGAAGAACGGATGGAAAAGAAGAAAGAACTAGGGTTTCTTAGAATCAGTTATGCTCTGATACCATGTGAGAAATCAAGTTCTAGGGTTTGAGAGGAGAGAGACAAACTTAAGATTGTTCGGCCTCCTCATTATGTTATATATATCATCAACTTAAGTGGTGTGGGCCCACTTACATTTACTAAAAAGGTATATGGGCCCAACACTCTACATAAAGCCCATTCTACATAACATAATAAAGATAACGAAATAAACTAAGAACTCTTTAACACATGATATGCATGAAATGTAGGGGGAAATTTTACATACTTTATTGTAATAATATATATGAACCAATAGTTATTGATTTATAGCAGGATATGTAGCATTTTTTGTGTTCACTGTGTACGACGACATTTTATAAAATGGGTGAATATTATTGGTCTTAGTTAACTATTAATATATGAAGTACATTTCTTGTCGCCATGCTATTAAAATTAGGCAAAGTTTTGGCGAATTTTGTCAAATTATGACTTGTTGAAGTGAAGTTTACTTGAAACATTTCAGCAGATTTTACCATCTGGACTGGAACTTTAAAATAGATGATAAGTGTTTAAAACACATTTGTTGACATTTTTTCGATATTACCTTTCTTTTGGCAGGTTCTCAGGTGGGAAATAATCACTTTATTAAGAGTTTTTGAGTCAAAAACAACTTGTATGGGTTGAATCATTATCAAATGCTCACCAGGTTGCGCATTTTCAAGTTGTTCATTAATAAACCTACTTTTATTTATAACTTCATGTTTCTTTTATACATTTAAGCTGTATTAGTATTACAAATATGTAATGCATCATTTCTCCAAACTTCTCTATGTTGGTGAATTTTCACAAAATTTCTGCATGCCGGTTGAACTTCTTCGAATTGATTTTGGATTTTAACCGAGCGAAGTTCAAGGTGAAGTCAAAGTTTAGTACCATGCTTGTCGCATACCACCAAATTGGATCTCAATTGTCAGTACATAGTTTGAATCTTGCACTATTTAATTAAGAGAAGTCAAGGTGGTTCAAAGATGAAATTTACCCTGTGTTTGTCATAAACTACGAGAAGGAACACGGACTTTTATGTTTGATGGAAGTGCAGTGCCTGAATATTCTATTTGCCAGTCTTCATAGGTGTTTAACCTTCAATTACCAACATCTGTTTTAGGCAACCAGTGAACTCTGGGTTGAAAGATGGTTGGAGTATATTGGATAATAGCATTAGTAGATAGATCTGTTGATGGAGAATTCTTTTCTGCGTATATTGTCTTCGTAATTGTCATTTATCAAAATCTCAATTCTTTTGAAGTTTTATTTTGTTCTCTTCTTGTTATGGTGACTGTTTGTGCATTGGTGTTTAGACTCTTAGGTAAATTGTTTTCCCTGCAATTGTTTACTAGTTTAGCAATGCAGCACAGTAGTAACATGTAATTGCACGTGCATTGCAAATTTGCAATGTTTAGGCACATGCATGGTGAATTTAATAATGTATGTGACATTGAATGTTTATGCGCATACATGTTAGTTTTATAAAAGTGCAGTGCCTGAATGTTTGTGCTCGCACATGTTAGGCATGGTGTTTAGACTCTTAGTTAAATTGTCTTCCCAGCAATTGTTTACTAGTTTAGCAATGCAGCAGAGTAATAACATGTAATTGCACATGCATGGTGAATTTAATAATCTACGTGACATTGAATGTTTGTGCGCGTACATGTTAGTTTGATAAAAGTGCAGTGCCTGAATATTCCATGTGCCTTATTAGACCCAGTGAAATTGCAAGTGGAGACTGAAAAAGCTATACGCAGTAATGGAGAAGCTGGAATAACACGCTTGGATAGGTTGATGTTCAATGCTCTTAACATTTTGCCCGATAAGGTTAACAAGGAGTTATTTTCTACGGGATTATTGAAACCCTTTCCAAGGAATTGCCTTTCCCTTATGACTACAACTGGAGCGAAAGGTTCTTTGGTAAGTGGCCATACATATTTTTAGCCTGAATTTGGGATTAGAATTTGGCCATACATATGTTGACATCTATGAGGTTTAATGTATTGTTTGTCATGAATATTTGCATGCGCATCATTTGCATGGATATTATAAAGTTATGGTTAATCCTCCTTTGCTGAATTAAATGCATCCAATCACTTCTCATTATTTTCTCCTGTGTGTGTGTGTAGGGTTTGGCAGACCCCTTTCAGGTATTAACGAATAGTCAAAATTAAAAAAAAAATTAAGAGGGACTTAGATGCCTTACCGGAGAGAATCTAGTTACCTCATCAGGTGAATATATAGGACACTGACCTGTTATTAGACGCTAATTGTTGAAAAGTAAAAGAGACTTGTTCTATAGGGGAAAAATGAATATTTAAGGGGATCTTTATGAGACTGATACCAATATTTATAATTATTATTTTTTTGATAAGTAGACTGATACCAATAACTCTGAGAATTGCAACTTAGAGTGGCCAAAGCATAAGCTACTCTGTTGCTTTCACAATAGATGTGTTTCCATTGAGGATGGGGCTTTTGGATGCCTATGTACAAATCTTTCTACAAATACAACGCCAACCAAGGAAGAGTTTTGTTTTCATTGAGAACATCAGTGAGAATTTTGAATCACTCACGAAGATGATATTCAAAATTTGAAGCAGCTTCCAAAATCTAGGACCGAGGCATGGACATCAAGGCTATTAAATGTTTGACCATGATAAAGAGCAAAGGCAGCAATTGATCTACTATCCCAATCAGTAACACCACTGTCACCACTAATGCTTGGATTATCTCTGGGTCAGCATCAACACTCAACTCCTTGAGGGGGGTAAATTCATTCGGTGAGAATAAATCTTTTGGTTTTATTAAGAACCGGAAGTGTGCACAGAACATCAAACATAAGGCCAGAACATTAGAAGTGGTCTCCATAATACAAGTGCAATTCTTGGGCCAATTCTAGATCTTTGCAATGGTCCCTTTGAGAGAATTTATCTCCTTATTTTCTGTTGTTGTGCTCCAACCTCCCATGATATGAAGATAGGTATAATGATTATTCAGAATTCTCCCAATCATATAATTCTCTGCCAAGTCTATTCTAATAAATACATGATTGAAATCTTCAAAACGACTATCAAATGGACACACCTCTTAGCTATATGAATCCTGTATCTCTGAATCTTATTGTCCAACAGTAACATCTCCATGGATAAGTTTCCAAGAGAAGAAGCTAACATGATTGGTGATGGCTTTGCTCCTCTTTTGATGCCATGCCTGCACAATTATGAATAGTGTCCCAAACTGATTTAACTGAGAAATTTTTTTTATGGTCCAAGTTCCATATGATTCTGTCCTCTTTGTTAGATTTTTGAATATCACAATTTTTAATTCACACAATTAGATTAGTTGGGAGAAATTGTTCTATCTAGTGAAGAAGTTCATTGGCAATGGGAAAATAGGAAGGAAAATGGATAGCTTCTTTGATCAAAGGACTGTCAGTAAGCGAATTGTGAAACAAAAGTCTTTGTTTGGTCCACTGTCAATCAACCACTTCAAGCTGGAAATGAGCAGTCTGAACAAATCTCTTTGCAAGTCTTAGAGCAACCTGGTCTTTCAACTGTGAACTAAGTATGTGAGGTGTGGAGATATTTCATTTTGAGAAATTGAGATCACATACCTGTAGCATCAAGTATTTTCCATCTTCGCCAGAAAATCTTTAGATATGTCCTGGAACTTTTGAACAAGACCTCCCTTCATTTTGAGGTAAGCATATGTTATCCCAAGACTCCGAGCAAGGAAATAAATTTCACAAAATTATCGAAATATTTCGTGAAATATTTTCATTTTTAGGTTTATGTCAGGAAAGAATGCACCTGATACATGAAAAAATGTTAAATTTCACGAACTATTTCAAATTAAGTTGAAATATTTCACGTGAACAGTAACTTTCGATCAATTGACAATGTAAATATGTATTATTTCGGTCGAAATGTTTAGACATGTATGGAAACATTTCGATCGAAGGTAGGAATTATCCCATTTGAGTTCAAAACGGCCACAAATACCATATTTGATCCATTTAATCCCTCTCCACACACACACACACAGACACATATATTATAAAAAAGACCAATCCATTGTGGATTTCTTGGTTTGCGGATTGATCGTGCAGACAAATCAAATCCCATTTTGAAAGTTTTTTCAAATTCGAAATGTAAAAGTATAAAATTTCTTGCTACAAATATATAGATTAGGTGTAAATGCATCAAATCTATGAATATATGATGCATTTATACTAGATTTGTGCATAGATTGGATATCGTTTACGGTGAAACTTTGGGGAAAACCCCCATTTCAATGGTTTTACCCTAAACATCTATGATTGTGCATAAATTGATTATAGGTTGCATAACTTAGCCCGTTCTACGAGTTAGTTGGGTTAAATATTTTTCCGAAAAAATATTTAAACATTTAAAAAATTAAGTATATGTTATAAGTTAATAGTAAATAGGTTTTTTAATTATACATAATCTTAAGAGATTAATGTAAGTGAATACGATTCATTAATACCTTGATTTATGACTTTCTTTTATAATTAGTGATTAAATAATAAAAGTTATCTAATTAAATAATACCTTGATTGGCTATTAGATACCTGTTTCAACATATTACAGACCGCTATAGTCATTCATTTCCACACTACATATGGTTGTATATTATGGTTTTTATAGCTTATGATTGTGTTTTTATGCTTGTTTTATCATTTCCCAAACTTTTCACAAAACGTTTCACAATATTTTCATAATTTCCGTAGTATTTCCATCATTTCTACGAAAAATGTATTATTTCCACACTAGTTGAAATATTTTCATTTTCGGGCTGGTCGAAATAAACCTCAAAACTGAAATTTATTTCCTTGCAGACAAGATTAAATTGTCTGTGTCCTTTAGAAATCCATCCTTGTTAAAGATTTTCTTCAAGCCTTTTTTAAGAATCTCTTTAGCAAGAATGGAAAGAGCCGGAGATAAGGGACCTCCTTCCTGCAAATCCCTTGAACTTTTGAAATGGCCAACCAAGCACACCATTGAGAGTCATTAGGAGAGATCGATTTCCAACAAGAATTTTTGAGACTTCCAAATTTCTGATCAGAACCAAATATTTGCTGAACATCCATGAGGAATTCCATTTGAGTTGATCATAAGCTTTTTCCATATCCAATTTAAACATGATAGGATTGCCTTGGATTTCACAATCAATATCAAGAACTAATTATTGGGCTAAGGTAATGTTTTCAATAATGTCATTGACTTTCACCAAGCTTCTTATTCCTCAGAAATGAACTCAGGACAAATTGTTGTAATATGATTTGCGATGATTTAAGTGATGATTTTGTAAAGAAATTTGCATAATCTAATTGGCCAAAATCTGTGTTGCATTGATACGCATGTGGATGTCAGTCCCAACACAGTTAAGGGGTGTGAGATTCTGCGAATCCTAAAAAATAAGATTCGTGTATTTGGTAGTATATTCTAGATAATGTAAAACTAAGTAGTTATGGATGATAGTAAATTTTGTAATGACATCTTATGATTTTTATCATATACTTGTAATGAAGAATACATGTAATGTTGTATTGCTACATGGAAAATAAATTGGAAGAGGTAGGTTCTTCTTAATCTATGTTAAATTCTTAAGAATTCACAAACGAAGTTTGGAAGCCATAGCTCTCATGTTTATTGGTTTTGGATACGGACAAGATTGGTAGACAGGAGCTCCTAATTTGTAACAGTTTATCAACATTATTGGGGCATCTGCATTTCTTCTAATCGCAAGATGACTATTATACTATACATGATAGAAAACTAAAGTAAAGAACTTTTGAGTGTTTCTTTTGCAAGTGACTGATAATTAATTTCAGAGAATTTAACAGAAATGTAGTATAATCATGAAAGGTTGGCATATTTTAGCTTAGTCATTTAAAAATGGGGAGGCGTGAGGAGCCTCCAGTTGGAAGCTAACCAACTATAGAAAAAAAAAGAAAGTTGGAAGGTAGCCACTGTGGATTTGAAGTAGGAGGCTCCTGTCCCCAAACATTACTTTTGTGTTATTTCAATTGATTCTGCTTATCCAGTTTGATGTGTGGAATGAGACATGACAGCAGTTTGTATCGTGTCAGTAAAATGGTGTGAGACAAATTTCTATTTAAATCTAAAAATTCTTAGTTTCCATTGATTCACAGTATGTAGGGTCAATAAGAGAAAACAGGAATTGTTGTTTGATGTGTCATGATCAGTTCTCTAGCAGATGCTACTTAAGCTAACTTCACTGATTGAGTTTTACTTTGAACAGGTTAATTTCACACAGATATCTTCTTTTTTAGGCCAACAAGAGTTAGAGGGTAAACGAGTCCCTCGTATGGTCTCTGGGAAGACCTTACCCTGCTTTCCTCCTTGGGATTCTGCAGCTCGGGCTGGGGGCTTTATTAGTGACCGTTTTCTGACTGGTCTTCGCCCTCAGGAATATTACTTCCATTGCATGGCCGGTCGTGAAGGGTAAAGCATATTCCAGTTTTTTTCACCTTAAAATGATTACGTTTGACATTTGACCTTCTCATTTGTTTCTTATTTGAAGTTCATTTTTTATTTATTTTTTTTGAAAAGGGATATTTGAAGTTCATTATAATCTGAATGGATTTCAAAAACACTATATACATCAGCTAGGTTTCCTGGACTGGCAAACTAGGCTTCATTCTCTCTGGTCAGATGAGATTTCCAACACATGGTACTCTGTCATTTATTCGGCACAAACAAAAGTTCATATTAGTTGGATGAATTTTAAGTTCTTAACCATCTGATTGAGAGCCTTCACAGAACAAAATACAGACACAATTCAAAATTAACTCACTACCAAAACAGGTATTCAAGGTTGTCAATCCAAACTGTTCAAATGTTAGGCCACGACTTATATTGCTAACAAACTATACTTCACAGTTCACACTGTATTGACGGGATGTTTTTTTTTTTTTTTTTGATAAGGTAAAGGATTTTATTGATAAAGGAGAAGAAACAAGTCACAAAGGAGGCTGAGAGGGCCTCCAAAAGGACAAGAGACCCAACGATTAACTGTCCCAACTAATAATCCTCTCCCATCTAAAGACAAAGTCCTCAAATTTCAACCCTTTACATTCTTCAAACAGCTTAGACCAAGAAAAGAGAAGCGCCTTAATGTTGATGACGATGTCTTGGGTGGACGCCTCCTTGCCTTTAAAAATCCTCCTGTTTCGCTCGATCCAAAGACCCCACCAAATCGCAAAGGGCAAAAGCTTCCAAAGTTTGCTCCCATTGGGATAGAAACCTTTAAAAGACCAGCTCTTGATGATTTGTATGACTGAACCGGGGAGGGTCCAATAGATCCCAAAAGCACTGAAGAAAATGTCCCAAACTTCCCTAGCAAGACGGCAATGCAAAAGAAGGTGGTTGACGGACTCCCCCGCTTCCTTACACAGGCTGCAGTAGGATTAGGATTTTCGATACTGGTTGTCTTTTGGTCTGTGGCAATCCAAGTCTTGCCCAAGATTTAGAAGATTGGATATATGGACGCAATGTTTTAAATTTCGATACTTCAGTAGATTTTGATCATCTTAGAAATAGAAATATTTTGTAGCAATAAGTTGATTGGTGTGGAAATATTCCAAAATTATATGGAAATATCATGGAAATCATGGGAAACTATTGGAAATGAGAAAACAAGCATGAAAACATTCCTAACTCATCATATGACAATAATCAACCATTTAAAGGAAGAACAAGAACAATAACGTTTTCGACATGCTGACACATTTATCTAAGAGTCAAGACATTTTTTTTTATGAATTGGACTTCAACATTTAAATTTCATGATCATGTCATTTAAGTACTAAGCAAAAAGATAGTTTCCTTCTTACCTGAATGAGTATTTTTTTTCCTTATGGTTTTTATTATTTATTCTTAATTAAAATAAAATTTCAATTGCAAAAATAGATTATACATGTAATTAACCCATTGTTATTTGTATATACTAATTACATGCCTTACTACTAATTTATTAATATCCATATATTACTCCTAGTTATGATATTTTATATATAAATTTAAAATTTAAGTACGAAATCAAACGAAAATGTGGAAAAGGAAATATTCCACCAATAACTCAATCTAATACCATGGATTGACGTGTGTACTATACTTATGAGTTGAAAACAGAACCTGTGCTGTCTCCCTATAAAACCTTTCTCCCTCTGTTAATGTTGCTCGAGTTTTATTGCACATATTGTCTTGTATCTAGTGTCAATGCGATGTCTCATTTTTATGGAACTCAAAAATTCCTGGAGCCACTGGCAGTCTGGAAATGTAACTAAGTTGGGCATGCATTAGTAGCATACACATTTGTAGTCTGCTAATATTAGTTTTCTATGTTGCGGTTAAAAGAGTGAGACTGCATAGCTGTATTTTCCATATGTTGGTTGTGTATTTTCAGCATAGATTCCCTAGTCTTTCTTAGTGATGACAAAAGAGTTTCGCATGTATCGTTGCATTTACCTTTCGAAGTAGTGAGAATTTGTTTGTTTTTGTGGACATACGTAATGACCATATGTTACACCAGTATCCCTTGATGGTTGGGGAAAAGTGGAAGCAGATGACCGGGGCAGATATAAGTAGTCTTTTTGAGTTAAGTCTACTCATCACATAGTTGAGATTGATGCTAATAGTCATTGCATTGAGCATTTGGGCATTGTACTTAAAATGCGCACGTTTTGTATGAGTAAATTTGTATAAAAAATAATATAACACTACAGACAACTAGTACATACTATATTAGTTTAACCCGTTAAGAAATTAACATAAGTCAAACATTTTACAAACAATGAAAAATTGCGAAGGAAACAAACAAAGCATTCCAAAGAAAATATAACAAAAGAAGAAGAGGAAATAAATCTAGTCAACCCACGATAATAAGAAATTAGCTGAAAATCTTCAGTTTTATCAAGGGAGCCAGCTATCGTATCTCTCTCCTTCCTCAAAAAAGCCTTTAAAAGAAAACGATAAACTCCAAAAACTAGTCCACATATTTAGCCATTCCTTTTATGTATGTTGCGTAAACTCACTCAAAATACTTAAAGAGTCCTATCCTAGTTCTTCAATAATTCAGAGATGCTATAATTTTAAGTATTAGAAGTAACTTAAAGAGTAAAATCGTAAACATCTAAACTAAAGGATGGGATACCCACATTCTCGAAACAAAAGTTGAAATAAGATCTTAATTCCATGTGTGGCCAGCAGATCTTCATGTTAGTTCACAAATAGGCATGGTTTAAAGTGCATGGACGAAACCTAAATGTTTCCTTGGTTTTGGATAAAACCGAATGAAACTTGGTGAAACTAAGTTGAAACTCACAAAACCCTATAAAAAGGCCTTAAAAAATTTAAAATAAACGTAAAATTTAGAAAAATAAGAAATATATAAATGCAACACAATTTTGTAAAAAACTACATCATATAATTGATTTAGGATGAAGAAGAGTGATTTGCAATACAATTGAGTTGAATCAGTCTTTTTTGTGAACGTGCATTCCAAGGTCTCATTTTGACATTTACACTTTATTTTGATATGAACACATGTTAAACTTTTTCTGCCTATAACACACAATAGGTCCCCTATTCACACACATGATGATTAAATCAAAGATCACAAGGAGATCTATGTTCTTATAAAGTTTGGATGAAAAAGGAAAAATAAATATTTTAATTATATTTCTTTTTGAAAAAATACTTACAAAATTAAAAAAAAATAATAAAATTAGATTGTACACAATTCCTTAAACCTACACAAATTATTCATGAAATTAATTAGATTCACACATGACCATATGCTTCAGATGAATCAGATCTACATGAGCTAAATCCATAAAAATTAAAAAAATTACTTTTAAAAATGAAATATGCATAATTTAACACCAATTTACGCATATATTTTGTAGGGTTCCAGAGTCATCTACAGAAATCTAATGTACGGTGTTGAACAATTAATGTGACTTGATGTATTGGTGAAACATGAATAAGTCCATTCAGAAGTGAATAATTCCATTAAAAATGTATAATTTCGTTATCTAATTTTTCTTAGCTTTTGTAGCATTCCTTATATTTGGTTATGTTGTACTATGTGAATATGTTTGAGCCTTTTCTTTGTTGCCCAAGTATGGCCTTGTCGGTCTGCTTCAAATACATACTGCTTTTAACATTTGGAATCTCTAGTTTAAGTGTAGTTTCACAACTGTATATCACGTGTCCAGTTTTGAAGGATGTGAAAGATACTTCTATATTGGGTTGGTCGATTTATGGATATTAGTCATCCCTCCTCAGTGTATTGGACATATTCTAAATGATGCCATTTTCTTATGTAGATTAGTTGATACAGCAGTCAAAACATCTCGTAGTGGATACCTGCAAAGATGCCTTATAAAAAACCTCGAGTGTCTAAAAGTCTGTTATGATCATACCGTCCGTGATGCAGATGGATCTGTTGTCCAATTTTGTTATGGGGAAGATGGTGTCGATGTCCATAAAACAAGCTTTGTTGATGGCCATGTTGATGTCCATAAAAAAAGCACTGCTGCAGACTTTAAAATACTTGCTGATGTGAGAACTTTAACCCTTTTTTTGCTTGATCGTAATTCCTACTTTAAATATTGGTCTATGATCTCTCCCTTTTTATATGAACACTTTTCAGAATCAGAGGATTGTTCTAGAAAGACTCAATGATCGATGTAAGGATGGACACTTAATGACATCTGATAGCTATATTAAGGAGTTGCCAGATGCACTTAAAGGGAAAGCAATGGATTTCATATCTAGTCTCTCAAAGGAGGAACGGGCATCTCTTCATCTGAGGAAGCGAAAGGACTTTATGAATTTAATGAAGCTCAAATACCTCTCAAGTCTTGCTCAGCCAGGAGAACCTGTTGGTGTGATTGCTGCTCAGTCTGTAGGAGAGCCATCAACGCAGATGACGTGAGACTTTCTTTTCTTTCTATTTCTGTTCCCCTCTTAAGAAATGCTAACATTTTATTTTCCGTCTTGGACATCATATAACATGCTCAATGCAGTGTCTTGTTATTGCTGCCCTGTTTCCTGGATGTGGTGCATTCAATTTTTATGAGACGGGGGGATATATGCTTGTCCATTTGGAGCTTTGTAGCTTGTAGGTGTATGTAAATAGATGATCCATTCTACCTCCTAATAATGCAGAAAACTGGCTAAAGATGTTTGACTGCTGGCATGTTTTTAGATTATTATTGATGCCTGTGATGACTCATATCAGTTGCTGGAAAGTCTTTCCTGAGTGTCTAAGTGCAGCAGCACTTACAATTGGCTAAACTTGGTGATTTCTATTAAAGGAAACTTTTATTTATCTTGTTCCATTCTTTACACACCAATGACCAAACATATAATAAAACATTAAAATGTAGTCTATCACGTACATTCGTGCAGTTGCCTAGTCGTTTGCTTTAGTACTTTGGATGAACTGTTGGCAAATATTTGTTCATTTGGGACTTTGTAGTTTGTAGATGTATGTAAAATAGATGATCTGTTGTACCTCCTGATAATGCAAAAACTGGCTAGAGATCGTTGACTGTTGGCATGCTTTTATTTTTATTTTTTATAGATTATTACTGATCCCTGTGTTGAATCATGTCAGTCACTGGAAAGTATTTCCTTAGTCAAGTGCAGCACCACTTACAAATTTACAATTGACTAAACTCGGTGAATTTTACTAAAAGAAAACTTTTGTTTCTCTTATTGCTGTTTCTTCTCACACCAAACATATAACAGAGCCATATAATGTTGTCTATCAAGTACATCCACACAGTTGCCTAGTCATTAGCTTTACTATTTTAGATGAACTGTTAGTGCTTATGATTGTGATGTTGAGTGTGTACATGTCTAGTTTGTCATATCAACTTGTTCAAGTGTGTATGCAATTGCTTGAATATTTAGTACATAAATATTGTCAGGCCAAGAAGTTTTGAAGATGATATTTTTTAGCCCCCCCCCCCTTTTCTGCCCTCTCTCAGGAGTCGCTTCCTTGGCCGTGAATTCCGAGAATCCAACGGTGATTGATAGCGCTGAGCTGACATCACTTTTTTCAATTTTTGCAGCTCCAGCTCATTGCTATCAACCACCGTTGGATTCTCGAAATCCACAGCCGAGGACACGACTCCCGAGAAGGGGCAGAAAGAGGGGGGCTCCTGAACCTGACCCTTTTTTATATCCTTGAAGATCATTTAAATTCTGCTCATCAAATTAGTTCAACTGGAATTCACAGGTCATCTGTTAGGTTTGAAGTTTAAATGTATATATTCTATATTCCACTGCAAAGCTGATATTGTGCGTGTGTGTGCTTTTGCTTCTGCTTTTTTTATTTTTATTGTTTTCACATAAAGAATCATTCGTTTTGTCATAATGAACTATTACATTCTCATACTACCTATCTATTTACGCATCCTTCAATCATGGTTCAACTTCAAAGTACATGGTATCGTTCATTGGCGAGAGTGAAACATATTGGAAGTATTGTTCTGTTTCGGACGAAACTTTGTGAAACCGAAACGAAATGAACGGAATCAATTCTAGAGGCTTCGAATTTTTTTGAAAAAATGCTAGAAATTTCAGAAACAATAAGAAGCTTATAAATGTAAGAAAATTTTAAATTACATTTAAATAAATTATATTAAACAACTAGTTTATGATCTTTTTTTTTTGATCGGTAAAAAGATATATATTAAGCGGGGGCTGAGAAAGCCCCAAAAGGACTATACAAATACAAGGGGAACCCAGCCAAAAAAGCAAAGAGGCGAGGCCCCAAGCAAAGCTAAACAAAAAAGCGAAAGGCTAATTCACTAGACGCTCCCACCGGAAAACATAATCCTCAAATCTGAAACCTTGCAGCTCGGAAATGGCGGAACCCCAATGGAATAAAGTGGCCTTAATATTCATGAAGATATCCTCTATATGGGCTTCTTTGTCTTCAAACGTTCGGCGATTTCTTTCTTTCCATAATTCCCAACAAATGGCATAAAGGACGAGTTTCCACAGCATACAACCACTCGAAGAGAAGGCCTTGAAGTGCCATCCGACAAAAGTGTCGAGCACAGATCTGGGGAAAACCCAAGAGATCCCAAAAAGGCAAAGAAATCGATTCCACATCTCTTTCGAAACGCGGCAATGGATGAGCAGGTGGTTGGTGGTTTCCTCATCTCCCCGGCACAGGATACACCTACTCGGCATTTGAAATCTGCGTCTCCTTAGCTTTTCCACCGAAAGGATTTTATCAAGCGTTGCACACCAAATGAAAAAGATCACTTTACAGGGGATGGGTGTGCTCCAAATTCGACGAGCAGGGAAGTTCTGTCTCGGGCCCATGAGTATAAATGTGCAGTCTTCGTTTGGATTGTTAGAAAAATGTGGGCAACGGGCAGGAGTGAAAATTTAATTAAGTGGAAGTTCATAGATCAGTACTTGAATAGTTTTTATATTTATAATCTTATCAATATTTTAACAATGGGTCGGGTTATTATTAATTTTGGTTGGATGGTGAAGATTATTGTGAATTTTGGTTTATGGCTACTCAAAGGACTAGCCCACCATTTGGATCGTCCAGATTGAAGATCAAGTGTGCTCATTGTAGAAAATCTTTGTTGGATAGAGAGAATCGTCCACTATCTCAAGATTTCTTTATTTTGCCCATTAAAAGAAAAATATTCTTTTTTTTTTGGACCTATGTGCATTATGGATGTTAGGTTCACCTCTTGGTGGACCTATATACCAAATATCAGCTTGATCGTTGATTTCTAACATTAAAATTTTAGCATAAAAAAATAGGGTCAAATCCAACGGCCAAAATTCAAGTTATTAAATTGCTAAAGCCAATCACTATTAATCACCAATTTAATTTACTTTTGATGTTTAGATCCATCAAGAGGTAGACCAAATATCCATAAGGTAAGTGGGTGCTAAAGAGGACTTCACGTGGCATTGTGGAGGGGGAACTTCAAACTTTGAAGTCCTCCAAGTACATCAAATTCGGACTCTTATACAGAAATCAGTGTTTGATGTCCCATGGGCCGTTCAAAGTTTGAAGTTTCCCCTTCTAAAGTGCCACGTGGAGCACCATTTGGGTCATCTGACCGCATGGATGTTCAGCCCATCTCTTCGTGGATATATGAAGCAAAAATCACCCTGATTGGTATCTCTAACCATTAGATTTTACTTATCTTTAAGGCATGATTTTAGCCATTGGTGTAACAAGGACACCGGCACGGGTGTCAGTGACGACAAACTAAAAAAATACGATACGGAGACACGTTCGTACATATATTTATTAAAATATATTAATATATATAAATGCTTAAAATTATTAATAAAATAACAAAAAATAGAAAATGAATCAGAAAATATTTTTAGTTTATTATTGTATGGAGGATGGAACACACCAACCCGCTTTTAGATATCAATTTTATATTAAAAATTATTAAAACAAGGGGTGACACGGCCATAAGTGTCTAGATGTGTGTCCGGAAGTGTTGAGGTGTCCGACACAGCAAAAAATCCTAAAAGTGCAGTGTCCTTGTTACATAGATCTAAACAAGATGATTTTTCGCATGATTGTCTACTAAGGGCTGGGCTAAACATCCATGCGGCCAATGGGCCCAGATGGCAGCAATGAGTGACAAAAATAGTGGTACAACACATCAGGTATTCCTTATTACATCACTACCTTCCTTAGGATAAAAATCTCTTGGCTTTCTCCTTCTGAAACGAAAAGGGGGAAAGAAAGGGCGACAAGCGGCGAGGGGAAGAACCTCTATCCTCTCCACGACGGCACATGTACCTCTCCCCTTCCCCCCTCTCTCTCTTTGATTCTATGTTTTCTTCTTCCCTCTCCCTCCTTTTATGCTATTTTTTTTGTAGATTTGGTCTGTGATGTATTATTGGTCTGTTTTTGCATAAAAATGAATCTTACTATTACGATGTTACTTCGTTTAAGTTTCGATCGATACGAACGAAATGACCGAAACATAAACGAAACTACCGAAACTAGACAATACATAACTTATCAAAAAAAAAAACTAGACAATATATAGGGCGATTGTCTACCAAGGGCTGGGCTAAACATTCATGCGGCCAATGGGCCCAGATGGCAGCAATGAGTGACAAAAATAGTGGTACACCACATCAGGTATACCTTATTACATCACTACCCTCCTTAGGGTTTTAACTTGACGAAAACGGGATGGGAGATAAAAATCTCTCGGCTCTCTCCTAAAACGAAAAGGGGGAAAGAAAGGGCGGCAAGAGGCGAGGGGAGGAACCTCTTCCCTCTCTTCTCGACGGCACATGTACCTCTCCCCCTTCCCTCTCTCTCTCTTTGATTCTGTGTTTCCTTCTTCCCTCTCCCTCCTTTTATGTTATTTTTTTTTTGTAGATTTTGTCTGTGATGTATTATTGGTCTGTTTTTGCATAAAAGCGAATCTTACTATTATGACATTACTTCGTTTTAAGTTTCGACCGATACGAACGAAATGACCGAAACATAAACGAAACTGTCGAAACTAGACAATACATAACTTATCAAAAAAAAAAAAAAAAACTAGACTATATGTAGGACGAAACTTTGTGTATTCCGATACACACTAGTATCTTATCACGTATTAGGGCGATACCGATACGTTTCAGGCGAACGTATGGGTTTCGTCTGATACTTTGAACCATGCCTCCAATCCTTCTATCTATTTGCGTATTTTTGAGATATTTTCTAATTTATTTTTGTTTCTTATCAAAACCCTACAAGAAACCTGCCCAGTTTCTATAGTACTATATTTCACATTCCTTAATCAAGCTGTGATGCTTTTTCACTACCTATAATCTGAATTAGGGTTTGTAAAGAAGAGAGGAGAAGTGAGAGAATCGATGGGGAGAAAACTAGGGAAGTTGAACTTGTGCGGACATACTCACTAGTGACCCCTTCTATAAAGAGAAAATACAAAAATACCCCCATACATAAACATAATAACCAACACTCGCCCTCAAGTAGGAACATAAACATCATCAAGCTCCAACTTTGAACAAATAAAATCCATGCGTGTCTTGAAGAGTGCCTCTGTGAACAAATCTGTAAGCTGGTCTAAAGACTTCACATATGGAGTAGAGACATCACCACATACAACATTCTCTACAACAAAGTGATGATCCACCTCAATATTTTTTGTAAGATAATGAAATTCCGGATTAGAAGCTATATGAATCGTCGCCAGATTATCACAGTACAATAGCATTGGAGACTTCACATTAATAGCCAACTGATGAAGAAGATGCTTCAACCAAGTCAACTCACACGTGGTATGAGCCATTGCCCAGTATTCAGCTTCAGCACTCGACCGGGCTACTACTGATTGTTTCTTACTCTTCCACGACACTAGATTGCCACCAAGAAAAGTACAATATCCTGTAGTGGACCTTCTATCAGATGGTGATCCAGCCCAATTAGTATTTGTATACCTAACAACTCGAAGATGTCCACTATGTCTATATAGCTGACCACGACCAGGACTAGGAGCACCCTTCAAATACCTTATAACCCGAATCACAACCTCCAACCCGAGATAACTGTAGAAAGACTGATCACACTAACAACAAACGAGATATTTGGTCTCAATATAGTTAAATAGTTCTGATTTCCAACTAACCGCTAATACCGCCCCGGATCATCAAACAATTCTCCCTGATCAACCACCAATTCGGTATTCGGATCCATAGGCGTATCAACAGGTTTTGACCCCATCAAACCTATTTCCTCCAAAATATCCAACACATACTTCTGTTGGGACAAATCGATGCCACTACTTGATCTTGCTACCTCAATCTCTAAGAAATATTGAAGTTTCCCGAGGTTTTTGTATGGAAACATGTCTGTAAGAATCTTTTTACAGCTTGAATTCCCGCAACATCATCCCCGGTCACTACTATGTTAATATATAAGTACAACGGTTCTTTTGACTATCATGTGTGAAAACAGAGTAATCCGACTAGAATTGTCGTAGCCCAAACTGAATTACCACCTTACTGAATCGACCAAACCATGCGTGTGGCAACTGTTTTAGTCCATAAACTTCCTCATGTAGAGTACCATGCAAGAAAGCATTCTTGACATTTAGCTGATAAAGAGGCCAACCAAAGGAAGCAGCCAAGGCAATCACAAACTGAAGTTTTGCAACTAGAGAGTCTCACTATAGTCATTGTTGTAGGATTGAGTATCCTTTAGCAACTAGGAAGGCCTTTAAACACTCCAATGACCCATCTGGTAGGAACTTTATAGTGTACACCCAACAACCAATTGCATATTTACTAGGAGGCAAGGTTTAAAATTTCGTTTCGGAAATCATTAAATTATATTTTTTATTTGTTTTTATTTTTTTGGATTGTATCGGATTGTCTCGGTTTATCTCGGCGAAACAAACCAAAACATTCCGAAATTTTAAACCATGCTAGGAGGTAAAGGAGCAAGTTTCCAAGTATCATTTGAGTGAAGCCTCCATTTCATCCATCATTGCTTGATGCCATCTAGAAGAAGATAGGTCTTCCTTGATAGTATTAGGAACAAATAGAGATGAGCAAAACGCATAAAATTGGAAATAGGATGCTGTGTACAAGAGCGAGTAACTTTGC
Source organism: Euptelea pleiosperma (assembly GCA_035048495.1). Taxonomy (NCBI): domain Eukaryota; kingdom Viridiplantae; phylum Streptophyta; class Magnoliopsida; order Ranunculales; family Eupteleaceae; genus Euptelea; species Euptelea pleiosperma. The sequence goes on along the minus strand of CM068544.1, from coordinate 19,470,200 downwards.
GCAAGGCAATAGGGAAGTCAATAGATGGAACTGGGACCATATGATCTGTAGATGTCGAACCGGATGGTGGAGTACATGGTTAGGAGGCATCCGTTGTTTACAATGTGCATACGTTTGAAGCGGTGGCGCAGTCGAACCCTAAAAATATCAATAAGCGAAAGAGGTGGAGATAAAAACGTATCCACTGAACACATAAAAAAGACAAAACTGCTATAAATGTAATATCATGACAAACATACTGTATAGAGGAAACATGATCAAAGCAACACAACATTTTTGGATTTTAGAGTATCCCAAAAAGATACATTTAATGGCGCATGTGTCCAGTTTGTCCCTTCTAGGTCCCAAACGCTGAACAAAACAAACACATCCAAAGACACGAAGAGGTAGAGAGAGAACAAAGGTCTACCTAGAAACAGAATTGAGTGTGGAGACTAACCCTGAATTGAAACATCTCTATTCTCGCAAGAGGTCATCTCCTCCATGTTTAGTGGGAAATCAGAACCATTCATTGGAGATACAGACCCCCGATCGGTCAGTTGCCCCCGTCACTCGGCTCGCGCGCAACCCCGCCCCGAATTGACTTTGTTGGTTGAGTGGAGTTACAACCAAGGAGGCATTCTAGTAGGAAGGCCGACCACTAAGTTGCTGGTCACTCGTCACTATCCCTCGTCAGATATTGTTGAGGTGTGTGAACAAGAAGTTTGATAAACAATGCCATGAGAAGCAAGAGAGGAACGAAATGGTAATGAGTCATATTCCCTGGCATTATCAGAATGAAGAACCTTAACAGATAAATCAAATTGATTCTTAATTTCAGTATAAAACAATTTAAATATAAAAATAATTCAAATCTATAATACATCAAATATAATTGTCATACGAGAGAAATCATCGACAAATGTAACAAAATATTTCTCATTTCTCGGAGTAACACAAATAGGTCCCCAAATATCTGAATGAACTAAATCAAAAGGCTTCGAAACACGAGGAACAAGCTTAGAAGGAAATGAAACACGATGTTTTCCAATAGGCACGACTCACAATCTAAACTAGACACAATACTCAAAGATGGAACCATCACTTTAAGGGATTGCAAAGAAGGATACCCAAGGTGACGGTGCCACTGATGTGGTATTCGAGATAATGTCTGGAATGCAATAGTCTCTCGTCTGATATTAAGGTAATATAGACCACCAAACTCAGGCAGTCCACCAATCCTCTTCATAGTCTCGAGATTCTGAAATACTAAAAAAGAAGGATAAAACGTAACAGAACAATTGAGAGACTTGGTGAGTTACTAACACACATAAGACTAAAAGGAAATTTCAGAACATATAACATAGAAGATTAGGTAAGGATGAACTAGGAGAAGCAAAACCAATGCTAGACACTTGAGATGTGGTGCCATCAGCCAGGGTTACACACTAAGAGGATGAAGAAGATGTATATATTGAATAGTAGAAAGCACACCTGGGGTCCTAGTCATATGATTCGAGGCCCCAAAATCAATGTCCCAAGGAAAAGAGGCTCAAACACCTAGGAAGCAAGACACACATTACTTGACTGACCAAGAGTGGCAGAGGAGGAAGCACCAGAATGTTGTGGTTGGATGAGCATGGGGTACTCTCCACGCGATAGATTACTAATGGATGTGGGCCCGTATGCAGATAAGTTAAGAGTTGATTTTTTGTGAGGACGATGGCCTCACCATGGAGATCATCCTCACCAAAAATCAGCAATTTTTAAAACTTCTAACCCTATCAAATATGGACCTAAATTTAACGGTGAAAATGGATGGTCCAAAATTTTTCAATTTGCAATCCACTTTTCACAAGGCTGCAAATGTTGGAATGGGCTGATTTTTTGTGTGATTGATATCCATGTTGAGAAGAGCATCCTCACCAAAAATTAGCCGTGAACTCATCTGCATGTGGACCCCACGTCCATTAGTCATTCTATTAGTAAGAATAGCATGAGTCATTCTATATATATATACAGGTCAGGATCAGGGGACAACAATTTTTACGACAAAAAATTGGCGCGGGCCAATATATAAATTAGAAGTTTTGGAATGGGATGGTTTTTGGCAAGGATGGTATTGGTATCTATGGTGAGGAGATCATCCTCTTAAAAATTCAAATCATTCTGATATTTGTAGATTGGTTTAGAAGTTGAAGAATTATGGACCGCATTTGATGGTGGGTTAGAAATTTCATATGTAATGGGCTCCCCAATACATAAATGCGTTAGGTTGAAAAACATGTAATGGGCTCCCCATTACATGTCCTTATTTACTACTAATTAATTGATTTTCTTGCATAAATCATAATTATTACTTGTGTATTTTTAAGTGCAAAAAATTAAGATAATCTGGTAGAAATGGAAATTTTACAACAATTTTTCGTTTCATTCCCTGCGTAAATGGAAATATATCCGTATATTTCATGGTAATATGTCGAAATTTGATGCGGTTTCTTGACGGCAATTTGAGGAAGGAATTTCCCGATAGATCTCAAACTTGTCAACAAGTGCTGAGGCAGTTAACTTTGAATTACTGACATACTGTGGATAAAATAGGCAGCAGTCACAGAAGTAGTGAACCACCAACCTCCTTTCTTGGATTCAAAAATTCTCTACTGAACTCCTCTTTCTGACCTGGCTCTGATCCTGATTTTGTTCATTCTTCTTTATATCCCTCTTGACATTTATCTTACAAGGGATAAGGTTTGTACTCCTTAACAAAGTTGTATAATTAGTTAGCTTACTCTTAAAGTCTTAATAAGGTCATGATAGAAACAGGTTGTACTTCATTGTGGATAAACTGGGAATGTGTATGCACCAGCATTAGGGAGAATACTGTGAGTATTTTATTCTAAATCCAACAATGAGATGGATAGACTCAGTAGACAGTTATTCTTATTTCTTTTTTTTTTATGACATAGGGCGTCTCCACCCCCCCTCTGGAAGTAGGGTATTCCCTACGGATATGCCCAGCCACCACAAACTGGCATATTGGGTAAAATTGTGGGGTTTTATCGATTTGTGCAGTACGCTTTATTAATGAGAAACTCCCGAGTGAAGAGCTGTTTTTTTGGTTTTGAAATCTCCTTTTTTTACTCAACATCTTCCCAACTTTGAAAAACCTTGTCTATATGCCTCTTGGATATATGTTAAATCTCTAGTCAATTTATTCTGGTGCATGTACACCTTTTGAGGTGTCATCATTGCTGACAGTCTTCTGCTTTTTTCAGACTCAACACTTTCCATCTTGCTGGCCGAGGAGAAATGAACGTGACACTAGGTATCCCACGTTTGCAAGAGATTCTGATGAGGGCGTCAGGGAAAATTCAGACTCCTGTTATGACCTGTCCTTTGCAGAAGGGAAAGACAAGGTAAGTTGGGTATATCTATCTGTATATTTTCTGCCCTTGACATTCTAAACAACCAGGCTGTCTGTAGTCTGTACAAGTAGTCCAAAGAATGCAATTATATCTCTCAAGATGTAGTTGATTGAAGTGTACTTTGTACACGAACATCTGCACTGGCGGTTTTCCTGGTAGCTTAGAGTTTTACACAATGTAGGCTCCGTAAATTCTTTATTAAGACTAGATAATAGCACATGCAATAATTTATAATTCAACCGAAACAAATTTGCTTTAAGGTTCATGCTAACCTTCAATGTGTGCTTTTAACTTTAAACTAATAAGGTTGATGCTGAAAAGTTTTGAGCCTCAACTGGCAAGTCTTTATATCCTTTAGCAATGATACTTCAACACGCTTGCCATACCCGTTTTCACGCAATATGATACTGATATTTTTACTTTATGGGAGAAGGATTACCTTGTCAGATACAGTGCTCATGTGTCGGACACATGCCAACACACTTCTTCAAATATATGTTACCTTATTCAAATATATGGTTTTCAGCTATTATTTTTATAATTTAATATAATCAGCTTATCTAAAATATTCTCTTTTCTATATTGTATATTCAACATGAACTAAAGTATTTTAAGAAATATAATAAACATAAAGAAGACCTGGTTTAGAAGTTTCATTACAGTTGACATGATGTGAATGTTAACAAATAGTACTGTTGAAAACCTAAAAATTAAAGCATGGTATCGACATATTGGATGGGATACCTGTATCTTTATCCGTCTCCTGAATATCATGAAATGAAGAATGGCATCCCTGTTTCCTGTACCAGTGTCCGTACAGTATCTGTATCTGGGCATCTCAACTAGCTGTCTGTGAATCTCCTTAGGCTCTAGAAAATATACTAAATGTAGTGAGCATTGAGGATACGATTATGGAATTGTTAAACTTCCACGCCCACATTTTGATTGTGCTGTATTTTCTGGAAAGTCGAACTCTAGGCAGCAGATATCAAACTCTTGGCGAAAAGCCTTATTTTTATGCATGTGCAAGCCCACTGACGACATTGTCGCTTAATTCTATGACCTTATGTGTGTGTTTGCGAGAGAGTACATTGTGTGTTTTCAAGAGAGATTTGCAACTTCACAATCGTTTTTGGGTACAGGGATGATGCTGAACGTCTGGCTGCAAAGTTGAAGAAGGTCACTATAGCGGACATAGTAGAGAGTATGGAGGTTCATGTCGTGCCATTCTCTGTTCGAAAGCATCGAGTCTCCACTATCTATAAGCTGAAGATGAAGCTGTACCCACCTGAACTTTATCCCCCATATTCAGATATCACATTAGAAGACTGTGAGGAAACTCTGGAAGTTATGTTTGTGCGGGAGTTGGAGGACTCGATACAAAGTCATCTGGTCATGCTATCCAAAATCAGTGGCATTAAGAGTGCTCAATCTGGTTCTGCAAGGGAGACTGGGGAGGATGAGGATGATTCTGGCAGCAAATCCCAACAAGGAGGGGAAGAAAATGAGGACAATGGTGGAAGTGACAATGATGATGAAGAAGCAGAGGATCTAGGTCTTGATGCACAAAAAAGAAAACAGCAAGCTACAGATGAGATGGATTATGAGGATGGTATGGAAAATGAGTCCTCTTGCATTGAAAATGAAAATGAAGGGGAGAAATCGGCTGGATTTGAAAGTGATGATCAAGTTGAGGTTGAAGATGACCCTAGCATGGATGGTGAGAGTCAGATATTTGATGCTGAGGATGAATCAAAACTTGGACGTGTCTTGAAATCAAAATCAAGGAAAAAACCCGTCTCGAATTCAAAATTAAGTGAAAAGGAGCCCAAAACAGAAGCTAAAAGAAAGACGGCAAGGGCAAAGCGAATCAAGGAGGACACTGATAGAGCAGTCTTTGTGGCAGCTCAGGGATTGGATTTTGAGGTCCATTTCAAATTTACTAATGAACCTCATATTTTACTGGCTCAGGTATTCTTTAACTCTTATATTCATACATGCATGAGATGCTCTCCATCATCTTCTCCTTTTATTTTTTATAGGTAAAGATAAGTTATTGAAAAAGAAAGGGGGAAACCCCTAGAGAATACAAAGGGGAAGAGGGTGGAGAAAAGAAACGGAGAAGATAGTTCTTGAAATGGGAAATGGTCCCAAGCTAATGCATACCGATTGCCACCATGCATGAATAACTCCGAATTAGAGGAGAAGCCGTATAAGGGATCCTATGAGTTCCTTTAGGATCGAGCACCAGAAGAACATCTTAGATTCAGCTTTCTTGATGATATGATCTTTGGGTTCATAGTTTTCTTCAAAAGTTTTCCTATTTTTTTCTTTCCATGTGCTCCAACTAATGGCGAGTGAGAATTTTCCATAAAATTCAGCCACAAAAATATGCAGCCGTTGAATGTAAAGAAAATATAAAATACAAAAAAGGCAGAAGAAACATGCCTCTTTTGCCACACGGCAGATCGCATTTGGGTTAAACTTGCCACCTGAGTATATGCTGAGGTGGCAAAAGGCATGGACATCTTTAAGCCTGGCAACTCAGCTGCCATTTGTAAAGAAACCCTCGTCACTCTCGAGAAGAATTTTGGAGTGTAGCTTCAGAAAGCCCATTACTGGATAGACCTTATAAACTGACCAGAATTCCTTCATTTGTTTCAAAGGCCATCATCATCATCATCATTTAGCTAATTTATTGATTGTGTAAAATAACTACACCAGCTCTTTGAGAAACCTGACTATTGTCACTCCTTGATTTTGTTGCATATTTTCTATTTTCTGCAGTTTTTAAGTGGTTTCATCGATTATTAGTTGCGAGTTTTGAGTCTGACAAGTGATGCAGATATTAAAATGCTATTTTTATTTTATTTTTTATTTTTTTTGCTTTCTATGGGGACCAGCTGCATCAACTTGATGACAGCGTGCTTATCCTTTTGTAATAGACAGTGTGAAGAGTTCTCAATATTGTGAACTTTCTATACATCCACTCGTGCAGCACTTAAAATGGTAACACAGCCTGCATAGCTGGAAAGAAATATCCTGCTTGACCTGCTAGGCTCCCTGTATATTTTGCGACTTAGACTTAGATAATAAATCTATATGTAGCTTTTGCTCAGTTCAGCTAGATGATCGGTTTTCAGTCTCAATTCTCTCAACTATTACCGTATTAGTTTTGAGATTGCAATGTTACTCAAGTGCCTGAAGAATTTGGTCCAGAAAGCTTGGAAATCAATGACAGTTGAATCTATTTACTCAATTTTTTTTTATTGATTGCTGTATTTGTTACATACCAAAAGAAAAGCCAGAAAAAGGAAATTTCACTTTAGCGGAATAATTGTGCAGATTGCCCAGAAGGCAGCAAAGAATGTCTACGTCAAGAGGTCGGGGAACATTGATCGATGCTCAGTGATCAAACAAGACAGGGATCCTAATACGCCAGCATTGCAGACAGCGGGACTGAACTTCCGTGCATTCTGGGACATGCAGGATGACCTTGATATCAGGAATGTAGTTTCCAATGACATACATGCTGTGCTCAAGACATATGGGGTGGAAGCCGCAAGAGCCACCATAATAAACGAGGTGAAGTCTGTCTTCATCGCATACTCGATATCGGTTAATATCCGACACCTAACCCTGATCGCTGATTTCATGACCCACTTGGGTGGGTACCGCCCGATGAGCAGATTTGGCATAGCTTCCTCTACATCACCTTTCAGCAAAATGTCATTTGAGACAGCATCCAAATTTATCATTGAAGCAGCATATCATGGTGAGATGGACAACTTGGAGTCCCCATCTGCAAGGATCTGCCTTGGCCTGCCGGTAAAGATGGGCACTGGCTGTTTCGACCTGATGCAGAAGGTTCAAGTTTGATGTATAGAAAGTAAAAGAGGGTAATTCTAGTTCGACGGGATAGAAAGCCTATCTAGGTCATGTAGCATTAATTTTTGTTTTTTTTTTGTTTTAAAATCTATATAATCATATCATCTTCAACACTGAGAAATCCAGGATTTTACTTGATTAATAGATTGCATTTTCTTTTTCGTGCACCGGGATTCAGTATTTAATATTAAAGCGACGGCCTGATGATCCATGAATTGTGGGCTCTCTGCAGAGTGCAAACTCGGGCCACAATTCAAATATGATCCTGCCGTCATTGGCATTAGAGGTCATCACATCGTGGGGTTTTCCAGCCATTCCATTCTAGCATTGACCTTTTAAGCCATGATAACGGTTCAAATACCAGAAGCTACTTTTTAGACGTTGTAGGTTCAAATACTAAACCTTGCAAACCTCGTCAATAACATTAAAAAACGGAAAATAACTGAAAAAAAATGAAAATAATGGCCTTTTTTTTCACACAATTTTTCAGAAAATAATGGTGGTTATTTTCGTTATAACGGAAAAATAACGGCCGTTATTTTTTGGGGTCCGAATACGTTATAAGGGCCATTTTTTAAACCTTGGTCTGGTCCTCTCTTTCAAGAATGCTCAAATTCCTACGATTAAAATCAACTCATGAAAATAACTTCAAATCCAACGCTTAGAAATCATTGATCAGGCTATTTTTGGTTTGCAGGTCCACCGAGCGACTGGGCAAACATCCATATGGTCAGTGTCCTCTAATAGTGTGCCATGTGGCTCCTATTGTGGGTTGTGACCGGCTTCGGTCACAAAACAGAAGTTTTACTTGCAGACTCCCCTTTGGTGTCTGTCTGTCAGTGATGTCAGTCTACCACTGACAGACGCCCTTTTAAAGGGTGCTTAGTTATCTGTTTTACCAATTTTCAGAAGTTTTTATCTTTTTTAATAAATATATCAAAAGTTATTTTTGTTCAAAAAAAATTTCAAAAAATATTTAACTTATTGATTGAGAAACAAATTGACCAATCAAACCTTACCATTAGAATGTACTCGGAAAATTATCCGAGAAAGATAGTATCGGAGTCAAAATTGATCTATAAGTAATGGTCAGTGTCCTCTAATAGTGTGCCATGTGGCTCTTATTGTGGGTTGTGACCGG
>CM068544.1:18229267-18234267 GCA_035048495.1 Euptelea pleiosperma | reverse complement strand
GACCTCAAATCTCACATGTTTAGCACTCAGAATAGAATCACACAAGAAGGGTTTTCTTCTTTTCTCTCAATTTATATGTGAGGAGATGTATTTAAAAGAGGCAAAAGATCTCACATATGTTTTATTTGAAGGAAGGACATCTTTAACAGAAGAAGATCTCATGATTGGAATACCACTTCACTGGGGAACGTCAGATCAAACTCTATAGCTTCTCTTTCTCCAATCTCCACATTTTATGATCGTACTATCCTAGAATCAAGTAGGACTTTCCTGGGTTGTAATGAGGCTTAGGTCAGGTGTAGAGAGATAAAGGAATACAGGATTTCAAAGATCTTGAGAGGATATTGCCATTTTCTTGAATTTTTCCTGCGACGTAACACCATTATCTGGTTCTTTTTCCTTTTTTCGTATTTTTCTCTTTTTCTTGATATTTCTGAGACTGCTCAATTTCTTTTCAGCTCTTCTTCATACTTTCTTTTCATATTTTGTTTTCAGCTTGAACCACTTTCTTTTCCTTTTGATTCTTCTTCTTTACTTTTCTTTTCACGGTACACCCACATCAGTTATTCTTTTGTCCATCTCAAAATAAGGGTAGCCAGTCATGTTTCGTAGCTGGACTGGATTTTAGGTTGATGGGTTTGCAAATAAAAGGCTTTTATAGAAAGGTTCAAGGGGTTTCTAGTGAAGTATAATTCAGGTGAGTAAAAAGGCTGAATGGTTCAGAAAAAAAAATGGCCTAAATCATTTTCTAGGGTTTGCACTATCATGTATACTGTCTTGACTGGATATAGAGAAGGTTCTGTCGTAGTAATCCAATGTTGATGTCGTTCCGAGTTTTATGATCGAAGCAAAAGATAATGAGATCGCTCAACGAATATTGCGGGCATGAAGAATAGTGAGTCATCTTGTGACTCAGAATTGTTGTATAACACTCTGAATTGATTAAAGGCTCAAAAGCTCACTGGGTTAGGTCTCCACAATTATTCTCGCAGGATCTCTAGAATTTCTAAACTTAGGATGACTCTGATATTGATAGTGTACAATTGTGCCGAATATGAGTTTTTCTGAGTTTTCAAACCTGCTGTAGTCACGCTTGAATTGACTCAACGCTAACTTTAAACAAAAATTGACATCCTCAATACTGACTTAACGGAGGTTTTCAGCTAATCAAAGTCAGGGTATTTGACACATTTTTGAAATTCTAGAAAACTTTTGGAGAATATCGGAAATCACCCCAAACACAAAAATTTTTTTTTTTTTTTTTTATATCAAAATGAAGACATGAGTTTTGGTAAATACCCACCCCCAACCAAAATACAGCACCGTCCTCGGTGCTCATGACCGGGACATAAAATGATGAAAAATCAGTGATGATGATGCAAAAGTTCAGGAAGGATGTTACCAAGTCGGCAGAAATTCGACAGTGTTTGGTACCTGATGATCGGGAGAATGAATGTACCTGCATTTTTAGAGATATAACAGTAATAACAAATGCATGAGACTCATATATTCTAGGAATACCGGAATTGCCTTTCCGAAAGCGCTAAGTTTTACGTCTTCAGCCAGACATGACGGGGGTATATCAAGTACCCCCAACCAGGATAAAACTCATGGAGACTGAGTGAATCTGCAGTCTTCCTGACACCTAAGGTGGAATAGAGACAACTATCCTATCCCTTGTCTAGGTATACCTGTGTAGAACAGGTCTTTCTCAGTGTAGACTGAGAGAAGGGCATTGAGCTCTCTGAGCAGCCCGGCAAAAGCACGGAGTTGATCTGGGAGGTATCGAAGCTTCTCAGTAAAGATTGAGAGGAGAGTAGGAGTGGGTTCTCTGAGCAGACCCGCAAAAACATTTAGTTCAGCGGGGAGGGATAGAAGCTTCTCAGTAAAGACTGAAAGGGGAGTAGTAGTGGGTTCTCTGACCGTGGTTACCAGAGCCGCCAACTCATTGAGTTTTGCGGGAATGTATCTGAATGGAGCAGACTCCTGCAGATCAGTAATACCAGAAATGTTGGACTCCGAGATGAAGTCAGACTCACAGTGTTCATGACATTTGGATAATATATCTTCGGGAGAGTCCTGAGTTAGACTCTCTACGGCACACGGGTCATCGATAATATCGACGTAGGGTAGCGGGTGAAAACTGTTGACCTCTTTCTCGATGTTTCCTAATGTGATAGGGATGTTCCAATCCCTACACTCAATATGTCCCTCCTCGGTGGGGATCGGTAGGTCCAGGACAGCGGGAGGCCCATTTTCTAGACATGGCTCATCAGTAGGAATGTCTGCATTCAGAGCAGAGAGAGAATTATCAGAGATAGAGATGGGACTAAGTTCCTCTGTGCTCAGTCCAGAAGTTGGTGCTGTTAAGGGCACCAAAGATTGAGACTCGGGTTCATTACAATTGTTGCACAATCCAAGGGAGGTGGGGAGGAATGGTAGATCTATGACAGCAGGGATCCTACGATCGAGATAAAACTCAGTGTCATGATGATCATCTTCAGGGTCCAGGTTAGAAGCAGTAGTGGGAGAGTGAGAAATAGGTTGCTCTGAGGTAGGTTCAGGATGTGGTGCTGTTAAAGGCACCGAATTAGGATACACTGGTTCCTCAATAATCAAGCTTGATCTAGGGGTGGTAACAACTTTTATTTCATCTTGGCAATTCTGGTCGTTGGTCCAATTGTGCGACTCCTCATTATAGACAGTGGCCATGTCACTCTCCTCAAGATAGGCTATTGGTGGGCTAGTGGAGTTGACTTCCTCTCTCTCATTTTCTAATTGAACTAGACGTTGCTCCAAGCTCTCCATAGATAGCTGTTGTTGGTGCTCTAGACCTTGGAAATACTGTTGTTGCTGGGCAATGTACTGAGAGAGAAGGTCCTCTAGACCGGGTTTAGTAGCCAACGGAGGCGGTTCAGCCAAGGGGAGCTGAGGTGCCAACTCTTGATTGTAGTCCGACTGGGTATGAAAGTTGTAAGGCAGAGTGGAGTCTGGGACTAGCTGCTGACTCTGGAAATCCTGAGGGGCCCACTGTTGACCAGAATAGTCATTCTGTGGATATGACGGGTACTGGGATTGCGAGTATTGCCAGTCATATTCTCCATTGGGGTGATGGAACCCGGAAGTATAATTATCCTGCGGCAGTTGTTGCAGGATAGTAGACTGTTCCCAACCAAAGTTATGGTGACTCCTATTATCCGGATAATAAGTGTTGTCATAAGAAGTCTGCATTGGAGATGGAAAGGTACAAACATCTTGCTGGATAGGAGGATAATATCCTACAGACTGGGAATGGTACACAGGTTGCTGGACTGCGGCACGAAGGGCAGAGACTGAATTTTTAAGCTCTTGGAGTACAGAATTGTACTCCGGATCTCGATGATTATCATACCCTGTAGAAGTGTGCGAGACTGGAGTATCATGATGATACGCAGAATTGTCATACCATTGTTGAGAGTGATCACCTTGATTCTCACAGAAACTGTAGTAGGTCTCATACAGAGGCCGTTCATCTGCCATTAGAAGCGATAGAGGGGTGCGGTAGACTGACTCTCAGATCGAATCAGTCAAAGGTTAGGAGAGGTCCAACCGGGCTTCTACTTGAAAAAGCAAGCCCAAGATTTGGCAAAAAGTTGCCAAAAGGAGACACTGGAGTAGTGATTCTAAATGATGCACACCAAGCACAGATAATCCTATTCTAAACAATCAGGATATATTTTAGGCATTATCTTATTAGTTTTGGGGTTAGAGTAGATTATGACAGTGGGCGGACCACTGGTTTATCTTTTAGCCGCCGGACTAACTGTTTGCACTCAGAGGTTCTCACCAGGCTACACTCTTCAGAGCGAATCCTTTAGTACTAACTCTAGTCAACAACAAGGCAATCCGAAGCCTAGACAGACGTGCGGCACAATGGCTGTCTTAAGTACGTCCCAGACTAACCGGATTGGTCAAGTGTAGAAGAAGAGTGTTCCCTCGGGTTAAGCTAGGGTTGGTGCGTGTTCCTAGTCCACACGCAACTAACCGCCGAATAGTCCAAGATGCCACGTCGAGCTCAGTGTACTTGAGTAGCAGGGACTTATGGGTGTGTTAGACAACAGGGACCCGCGCTCGTGGTCTTATTTCGATTGGATGTTAAGCGGGTTCGCTTTGCGTGGATTTTTCCTCGAACACCGGGCTAATTGGCTCTACTTCTTGATTCTTTTTAATTAAATGGATCTTGGGGATCAATTTCAGCTGGAGTGATGAGGTGGGTGATGAAATCCCACCAGTTTCAATTTTGGAGCTGGGTCTGCTCTCTTAGAGTTGATTGATTAACGGCCAAGCCACGCAAGTCGAATAATATGTATGCAAAAGCAAATAGACAAGCGGCAATGATTCACCCAATATGCTCTGTATCGCACTCAAGGCGAGGATAGAGACTTACCTCCCGCGGGCCACGCCACGGGGTCTCCTCCGTGGGTTAGAGAGGGGTATCCTAATGGGCTTGGGCCCGACTCCACCTCTTTGAGCTTTTGCTCCCTACCCACACTGGATCGTGTTCCTGCAGAAAAGTTAGATCGCACGGTCTAGGTATGTGGGATTCTATTTGGAAGATCCTTGCCTTTTTAGGGTTCACTGAACAAGCACTGAATTTAGGCAAGTTTTTGAATTAGTTTCCAAATTCGAGATGGGTTAAAATTTAGGAATTCCCAGATTGGAAAATACCTAGATTGGAAAGTTTCCCGAACTGTGGAGATCTTCCAAGAAAGATTTGATTGCGAGATCCCTTATAATTTTGGGAAATTTCCCAAAATTGAAATTCTGCTAGATTTGGGATGTTTCCTTTTGCAGACTTTTCCAAATTCGGAAGATTTCTAAAGATAGAAATTCTTCTAAAGAGGAAACTTCTAAGAGGGGAAACCCTAATTAAGCAGAGTTTCAAGATTTTAGAATCTTTTCAAAAATCGCAAATCCTTGATTGGTGATTTCTAAAAATCTGCAGAATATAAAACCCTAAT